>JBBGZY010002809.1:2500-48287 GCA_037952925.1 Lithobates clamitans | reverse complement strand
CAGTGTTTCCCCTCCGTCCATTATGCCCACCATCCTGGAGAAGATCGGGCACACTCCACTCGTCCGCATTAATAAGATCGGAAAGCTTCACGGACTGAAGTGTGAGCTGTGTGAGTATCCTACTGCCTTTCTACTCCCCTCCTGCCTGCACCCCGCTGTCTCCTCTGCTCCCCCTCCTGCCTACACCCCGCTGTCTCCTCTGCTCCCCCTCCTGCCTGCACCCCGCTGTCTCCTCTGCTCCCCCTCCTGCCTGCACCCCGCTGTCTCCTCTGCTCCCCCTCCTGCCTGCACCCCGCTGTCTCCTCTGCTCCCCCTCCTGCCTGCACCCCGCTGTCTCCTCTGCTCCCCCTCCTGCCTGCACCCCGCTGTCTCCTCTGCTCCCCCTCCTGCCTGCACCCCGCTGTCTCCTCTGCTCCCCCTCCTGCCTACACCCCGCTGTCTCCTCTGCTCCCCCTCCTGCCTGCACCCCGCTGTCTCCTCTGCTCCCCCTCCTGCCTGCACCCCGCTGTCTCCTCTGCTCCCCCTCCTGCCTGCACCCCGTTGTCTCCTCTGCTCCCCCTCCTGCCTTCACCCCACTGTCTCCTCTGCTCCCCCTCCTGCCTTCACCCCGCTGTCTCTTCTGCTCCCCCTCCTGCCTTCACCCCACTGTCTCCTCTGCTCCCCCTCCTGCCTGCACCCCGTTGTCTCTTCTGCTCCCCCTCCTGCCTTCACCCCACTGTCTCCTCTGCTCCCCCTCCTGCCTGCACCCCGCTGTCTCCTCTGCTCCCCCTCCTGCCTTCACCCCGCTGTCTCTTCTGCTCCCCCTCCTGCCTGCACCCCGTTCTCTTCTGCTCCCCCTCCTGCCTACACCCCGCTGTCTCTTCTGCTCCCCCTCCTGCCTACACCCCGCTGTCTCCTCTGCTCCCCCTCCTGCCTGCACCCCGCTGTCTCCTCTGCTCCCCCTCCTGCCTGCACCCCGCTGTCTCCTCTGCTCCCCCTCCTGCCTGCACCCCGCTGTCTCCTCTGCTCCCCCACCTGCCTGCACCCCGCTGTCTCCTCTGCTCCCCCTCCTGCCTGCACCCCGCTGTCTCCTCTGCTCCCCCTCCTGCCTGCACCCCGCTGTCTCCTCTGCTCCCCCACCTGCCTGCACCCCGCTGTCTCCTCTGCTCCCCCTCCTGCCTGCACCCTGCTGTCTCCTCTGCTCCCCCTCCTGCCCGCACCCCGCTGTCTTCTCTGCTCCCCCTCCTGCCCGCACCCCGCTGTCTTCTCTGCTCCCCCTCCTGCCTGCACCCCGCTGTCTCCTCTGCTCCCCCTCCTGCCTGCACCCCGCTGTCTCCTCTGCTCCCCCTCCTGCCTGCACCCGCTGTCTCCTCTGCTCCCCCTCTGCCTACACCCCGCTGTCTCCTCTGCTCCCCCTCCTGCCTGCACCCTGCTGTCTCCTCTGCTCCCCCTCCTGCCCGCACCCCGCTGTCTTCTCTGCTCCCCCTCCTCCTTGCACCCCGCTGTCTCCTGTGCTCCCCCTCCTGCCTGCACCCCGCTGTCTCCTCTGCTCCCCCTCCTGCCTGCACCCCGCTGTCTCCTCTGCTCCCCCACCTGCCTGCACCCCGCTGTCTCCTCTGCTCCCCCTCCTGCCTGCACCCCGCTGTCTCCTCTGCTCCCCCTCCTGCCTGCACCCCGCTGTCTCCTCTGCTCCCCCACCTGCCTGCACCCCGCTGTCTCCTCTGCTCCCCCTCCTGCCTGCACCCTGCTGTCTCCTCTGCTCCCCCTCCTGCCCGCACCCCGCTGTCTTCTCTGCCTCCCCCTCCTGCCCGCACCCCGCTGTCTTCTCTGCTCCCCCTCCTGCCTGCACCCCGCTGTCTCCTCTGCTCCCCCCTCCTGCCTGCACCCCGCTGTCTCCTCTGCTCCCCCTCCTGCCTGCACCCCGCTGTCTCCTCTGCTCCCCTCCTGCCTACACCCCGCTGTCTCCTCTGCTCCCCCTCCTGCCTGCACCCTGCTGTCTCCTCTGCTCCCCCTCCTGCCCGCACCCCGCTGTCTTCTCTGCTCCCCCTCCTCCTTGCACCCCGCTGTCTCCTGTGCTCCCCCTCCTGCCTGCACCCCGCTGTCTCCTCTGCTCCCCCTCCTGCCTGCACCCCGCTGTCTCCTCTGCTCCCCTCCTGCCTACACCCTGCTGTCTTCTCTGCTCCCCCTCCTGCCTGCACCCTGCTGTCTCCTCTGCTCCCCCTCCTGCCCGCACCCCGCTGTCTTCTCTGCTCCCCCTCCTCCTTGCATCCCCGCTGTCTCCTCTGCCCCCCCTCCTGCCTGCACCCCGCTGTCTCCTGTGCTCCCCCTCCTGCCTGCACCCCGCTGTCTCCTCTGCTCCCCCTCCTGCCTGCACCCCGTTGTCTCCTATGCTCCCCCTCCTGCCCGCACCCCGCTGTCTCCTCTGCTCCCCCTCCTGCCCGCACCCCGCTGTCTTCTCTGCTCCCCCTCCTCCTTGCACCCCCGCTGTCTCCTCTGCTCCCCCTCCTGCCTGCACCCCGCTGTCTCCTGTGCTCCCCCTCCTGCCTGCACCCCGCTGTCTCCTCTGCTCCCCCTCCTGCCTGCACCCCGCTGTCTCCTCTGCTCCCCCTCCTGCCTGCACCCCGCTGTCTCCTCTGCTCCCCCTCCTGCCTGCACCCCGCTGTCTCTTCTGCTCCCCCTCCTGCCTGCACCCCGTTGTCTCCTATGCTCCCCCTCCTCCTTGCACCCCCGCTGTCTCCTATGCTCCCTGCCCCCATTTTTTGTCTTTTGACCTCTTACACCAGTGTTCCTGGCACTCTCACATCTGTGCCTGCTGCACTTTATGTTCCAATCAGGAATTGTACTATTAGGCACTGAATAGCCTTTTACACACTGAGTGCGCTGTGCACCAATCTTCTCATGTCTGCTTCCCATAGTGGCCAAATGTGAGTTCTTCAACGCAGGAGGCAGTGTGAAGGATCGCATCAGTCTACGCATGGTGGAGGACGCCGAGAGAGACGGGATCCTAAAACCGGGGGACACCATTATAGAACCCACCTCAGGAAACACAGGTAAGGGGGGACATCATTATAGAACCCACCTCAGGAAACGCAGGTAAGGGGACACCATTATAGAGCCCACCTCAGGAAACACAGGTAAGGGGGGGGCATCATTATAGAGCCCACCTCAGGAAACACAGGTAAGGGGGGACACTATTATAGAGCCCACCTCAGGAAACACAGGTAAGGGGGGGACACCATTATAGAGCCCACCTCAGGAAACACAGGTAAGGGGGGGACATCATTATAGAACCCACCTCAGGAAACACAGGTAAGGGGGGGACACCATTATAGAGCCCACCTCAGGAAACACTGGTAAGGGGGGGGACATCATTATAGAACCCACCTCAGAAAACACAGGTAAGGGGGGGACATCATTATAGGGCCCACCTCAGGAAACACAGGTATGGGGGGACACCATTATAGAGCCCACCTCAGGAAACACAGGTAAGGGGGGGACACCATTATAGGGCCCACCTCAGGAAACACAGGTGAGGGGGGACATCATTATAGAGCCCACCTCAGTAAACACAGGTAAGGGGGGGACACCATTATAGGGCCCACCTCAGGAAACACAGGTGAAGGGGGGGACACCATTAAAGGGCCCACCTCAGGAAACACAGGTGAGGGGGGACATCATTATAGAGCCCACCTCAGGAAACAAAGGTAAGGGGGGGGCACCATTATAGAGCCCACCTCAGGAAACACAGGTAAGGGGGGGACATCATTATAGGGCCCACCTCAGGAAACACAGGTAAGGGGGGGACATCATTATAGGGCCCACCTCAGGAAACACAGGTATGGGGGGACACCATTATAGAGCCCACCTCAGGAAACACAGGTAAGGGGGGGACACCATTATAGGGCCCACCTCAGGAAACACAGGTGAGGGGGGACATCATTATAGAGCCCACCTCAGTAAACACAGGTAAGGGGGGGACACCATTATAGGGCCCACCTCAGGAAACACAGGTGAAGGGGGGGACACCATTAAAGGGCCCACCTCAGGAAACACAGGTGAGGGGGGACATCATTATAGAGCCCACCTCAGGAAACACAGGTAAGGGGGGGACATCATTATAGAGCCCACCTCAGGAAACACAGGTAAGGGGGGGACATCATTATAGAGCCCACCTCAGGAAACACAGGTAAGGGGGGGACATCATTATAGAGCCCACCTCAGGAAACACAGGTAAGGGGGGACACCATTATAGAGCCAACCTCAGGAAACACGGGTGAGGGGGGGACACCATTATAGAGCCCACCTCAGGAAACACAGGTGGGGGGACAACATTATAGAGCCCACCTCAGGAAACACAGGTAAGGGGGGACACCATTATAGAGCCCACCTCAGGAAACACAGGTAAGGGGGGGGGACACCATTATAGAACCCACCTCAGGAAACACAGGTAAGGGGGGGGGACACCATTATAGAACCCACCTCAGGGAACACAGGTAAGGGGGGACATCATTATAGGGCCCACCTCAGGAAACACAGGTAAGGGGGGGACACCATTATAGAGCCCACCTCAGGGAACACAGGTAAGGGGGGGACATCATTATAGAGCCCACCTCAGGGAACACGGGTAAGGGGGGACACCATTATAGAACCCACCTCCGGAAACACAGGTAAGGGGGGACACCATTATAGAGCCCACCTCAGGAAACACAGGTAAGGGGGGACACCATTATAGAGCCCACCTCAGGGAACACAGGTAAGGGGGGACACCATTATAGAGCCCACCTCAGGAAACACAGGTGAGGGGGGACACTATTATAGAGCCCACCTCAGGGAACACAGGTGAGGGGGGACATTATTATAGAGCCCACCTCAGGGAACACAGGTGAGGGGGGACACTATTATAGAGCCCACCTCAGGGAACACAGGTGAGGGGGGACACTATTATAGAGCCCACCTCAGGGAACACAGGTGAGGGGGGACACCATTATAGAGCCCACCTCAGGGAACACAGGTGAGGGGGGACACCATTATAGAGCCCACCTCAGGAAACACAGGTGAGGGGGGGGGGGACACCATTATAGAGCCCACCTCAGGGAACACGGGTAAGGGGGGGGCACCAGTATAGAGCCCACCTCAGGGAACACAGGTAAGGGGGGACACCATTATAGAGCCCACCTCAGGAAACACAGGTAAGGGGGGGGCGGGGGGACACCATTATAGAACCCACCTCAGGGAACACGGGTGGAGGAGGGCATCATTATAGGGAACACTGGTTACCTTAGGGGGGGGTATATATTGTACCCCGGCAGGTCCTTTGTTGCCTGCACAGAGCTGTAGGTGAGGAATGTTAGTATCAGGTGATGGATGGTCTCCATGCTGTACATCCTGTATACAGACCGGTCAGACCGGTTCAGTGAGCTGTGCTCAGCTCCGGGGTCATATTATTAGCCGCCTACACCTGAGCAGGGCGGAGTGGGCCGGGGGGGGGCAATTACTGGAGTGCTCCTAGCTCTCCCTCCTCCAGCCAGTCACTTTGTAGCCAGGGACCTCTCCCCCCCACAGATAGCCCCCCCCCCCCTACATTTTCTAGTATCTCCTTAGTACAATATTACTAACGGGGTACTCCGGGGGGAGGGGTGTAAGGAGGGGGACTCTGGAGGATATACAGTATCTGATAAAAGTGAGTAGACCCCTCACATTTTTGTAAATATTTTAATCGATCTTTCTCCAGTCGTCTGTCCAGGACAGCACAGGAGAGACGGCTCCACCTCCGGAGGCAGGAAACACAAATAGTCAAGTCTTTAAAGGGCGGTCACCATCCCCCTTCCTCAGTCTTTGTGTTTCCTCCATCGGAGGAGAAGGTGGAACAAGTAAAGCTTACAGCAGCCTTTCTTCAGAACAATCGGGCGGTGTCCTTCAGAATAGCCATGAAGGGCCTGGGTCTTTTGGTGGCAACGATCCCAGCGGTTCCGTGGGCAAGGGCCCATTTTCAGGTGTCTCCAGGCCGATATCCTAAGAAACTGGGACAGGGGACAACAATCACTGGACGAGACCTTCCACCTATCATCAAAGACCACAAAGGCCTTGTGGTGGTGGAGAGATGGGGAGAACCTCCTGCGGGGTCTCTGGTGGTCCTTCCCGGTGTCCGCTCGTATCATTACGGATGCCAGTGCTTAGGGAAGGGGGGCCCACTGGCGTTCAAAAGTGGCCCAAGGGGCCTGGTCCAGAATGGAGTCCCAAAGGTCAGCCAATTGGAGGGAGCTGCAGGCACTTTGGGAAGCCCTAAGAGGCATTCGCCAAGGAATTGAGAGATCACCATGTACAGATCTTTTCGGACAGCATAGTAGCGGTCTTGTATATCAACAAGCAGAAAGGAACACGGTGTCCTTCCCTGATCCAGTTGGCAAAGGCCATGTTTGCCTGGGCAGAGATCAACCCGAGTTCAATCTCCACAGTCCACCTCAAGGGGGTGGACAACCGTCTGATGGACTTTTTAAGTCGCCACCAGGTCTGCGAAGCAGAGTGGTCTCTGAACGGGGAAATTTTTCAGGAAATTGCAGGAAAATGGGGCCTTCCAGAGGTGGATTTGTTTGCTAACAAGTCGAATGCCAAAGTCCCAATATATACCTTTCATTAGAGAGGGACGAAGGGGCCAAGGGGATAGATGCCCCGGCTCAGAAGTGGGCGTATCATCTATGCTATGCCTTTTCCCCATTCAAAATGAATCCCCTGGTACTGAGGAAGTTTGCTCAGGAATACACAATGTTTATAGTGGTTCCATATTGGCGGAAGAGGGTCTGGTTTTCCACACTGCTGCGACTGGCAGTGGAGCCTCCGCTCATGCTACCCGAGAGGGAAGATCTGCTGTCTCCGTGTGCCAAAGTTACAAAGTCTAAAGCTTTGGGCGTGGTGTTTGAAGAAGGCCTCCTGAAGGCTAAGGGGCTTCCAGACAAGGGGGTTAATACAATCCTTTCTAGTAGGAAAAAAGTGACCCAAGCAATTTATTTTCAATTTTGGAAGGTTTTTTGTTCATGGTTGGACACCAGGAAGGTGTCAGCAGGTGTTCTGGCCATCTTGGAATTTCTACAAGATAGAGCGGACCAAGGGCTGGCCAACAGTACCTTTTTTTTTAAAGGTTCAAGTGGTGGTCTTGTCTGTGTTTTTGGAGCAACCCCTGGCTTTAGACACGCTAGTTGGCAGGTTCTTCAAGGGGCTATCCAGAATTAGGCCAATTCCATTCAGGATCCTGCCAAAATGGGATTTGACAATTGTATTACAAGGGTGGACAAAACGTCCATCAGAGGAGGATCTGTCTGTAGAAATAACTCTCGGTGGAGCTGCTGGTTTAAGCGGGCTTGTTACCTTCACTCTCGATACCTCTGTTTCACCGGCACCAGGTCTAGGGTTCCGTTGAGTTTACCTCTGGACGATATAAGCACTAAACACTTGAGTGGGTTTTCCAATGCTTTAATAAACAAACAAGGAAAGTAGCAGAAAAGAGGTAGAAGGAAAGCTGCAGGGAAGCTCAAATACTCTTCTTAGTATTCTTTAGAACATTTCTCTAAGATTAATCACTCGTGGTTGAATGCGCTCCCCCTGTGGGATTTAATCTTTGCCCGCCTGGATAGGCCTCTCTCACTTGCCTAGCAGCCAGTACGTAGCACGAACTAAAGTCTCTGCCACAGACTTGTTTGGAATAAAACCCGTACAATCCTCTGCCACAGGATGTATTGGTTTGTGCTGAAAGTCAGATACAGTACTTGAACCTTTAAGCCAACCCGGCAGTACTATACTGTTAAATTACTTCGAAATGCGTCCTCCAACCGAGTCACCAGGGCCCTCTCCAGACCAGCACTCCACGTGATCCTTCCATGACGGGTCCTCCCCTGGGATCTCCTCGGTTGTCCAGCTTCTTCACTCAGGATAGACAGCTCAGGACCATTCCTCGGCTGCTGTGGTAGGCCCCAGACAGGCTTCTGGGCCCACCCACACGCCGCAGCAACGTGGGCCTCCGGAAAGGAGGACCACAAGGTGGTATTCCTAGTGCATACCTGGTGGCCAGGAGGGCCAGCAGGTGGCTGAAAACGAACCCTAAAACATGGCGTCTGTCCCATAAATACTCCACCGAGTTATCTCCGGGAAAGAGGAGCACTCATAGGCTTCAATACGTTGCTTTTTCAACACCAGCCGATGGAGACAACGACACCCACCGGCACAATGTGGAACTACACGCAACTCAGCCAAGCTGGAACAGAGGCAAATCTAACTTCCTCTATCAGCGGTAGATAAAAAATCTACCAGCGCTACATGTCCTTAAAGTGGGCTACTCTCAAGACGGCCTTTCTGGTTGCGATTTTCGACAGCCAGACGCATTAGCGAACTGAAAGCACTTTCGATTAAAGAACTATTCCTGAAAATCTTTGAAGACAGGCTGGTAATGTGGACAGATCTGGGATTCTTGCCAAAGGTGGCCTAAATTTCATAGGGCCCAGGAGATAGTGGTGCCCTCCCTCTGTGCTTCTCCAACCAATCCTGAAGAAGCAGAATTCCACCAACTGTACGTGAGGGCCTGCATCTTAAGTCATTTGGAATTATCTAAAGGCATCAGAAAATCTACTGCCCTATTTATTGTACATTCTGGTAAAAATGTAGGGTGTCAAGCTTCGAAGAGCACAATCACCCATTGGGTCAAACAGGCCATTATGGAAGCTTACAAAACTCTGAAGAAAGTATGCCCCCTTTTCCCCGATGGCTCACTCTACATGGGTGCAGTCTGCTTCTTGGGCAGAGCGAGCTGGGGCGTCACCAGAACAAATCTGCCGAGCGGCAACATGGTCAAGCTACTCAACGTTCATTAAACATTATAGGCTGGACCTTCTCTCAGCGCAAGATCAAGCGTTTGGGAGGAAGGTCCTCCAGACGGTTGTCGCCCCCCCCCCAATCTGGTAAGTTCTCTTTGATCCTCTCCTGTGCTGTCCTGGACAGACGACTGGAGAAAACCAGAGTTAGACTTACCGGTAGCTCTGTTTCTAGGAGTTGTCAAGGACAGCAGGGATTCCCACCATATATGCTGTATAACCTTGGACGACTTTTTCTGTTTCAGAAGCCATTCTGGGGAATTTCTCGTTTAAGAGACTGAGGAAGGGGAACGGTGACCGCCCTTTAAAGACTTAACTATTTATGTTTCCTGCCTCTCCTGTGCTGTTCTGGACGACTCCTAGAAACAGAGCTACCGGTAAGTCTAACTCTGGTTTTTCATGTGACAACACTGAAGAAATGACACTTGTCTACAATGTAAAGTAGTGAGTTATCAGCTTGTATAACAGTGTAAATTTGCTGTCCCCTCAAAATAACTCAACACACAGCCATTAATGTCTAAACCGCTGGCAACAAAAGTCAGTACACCCCTAAGTGAAAATGTCCAAATTGGGCCCAAAGTGTCAATATTTTGTGTGGCCCCCATTATTTTCCAGCACTGCCTTAACCCTCTTGGGCATGGAGTTCACCAAGGCTTCACAGGTTGTCACTGGAGTCCTCTTCCCCTCCTCCATGATGACATCACGGAGCTGGTGGATGTTAGAGACCTTGCGCTCCTCCACCTTCTGTTAGAGGATGTCCCACAGATGATCAATAGGGTTTAGGTCTGGAGACATGCTTGGCCAGTCCATCACCTTTACCCTCAGCTTCTTTAGCAAGGCAGTGGTGGTCTTGGAGGTGTGTTTGGGGTGGTTATCATGTTGGAATACTGCCCTGCGGTCCAGTCTCTGAAGGGAGGGGATCATGCTCTGCTTCAGTATATCACAGTACATGTTGGCATTCATGGTCCCCTCAATGATCTGTAGCCCCCCCAGTGCCGGCAGCACTCATGCAGCCCCAGACCATGACACTCCCACCACCATGCTTGACTGTAGACGAGACACACTTGTCTTTGTCCTCCTCACCTGGTTGCCCCCACACACACTTGTCACCATCTGAACCAAATAATTTTATCTTGGTCTCATCAGACCACAGGACATGGTTCCAGTAATCCATGTCCTTAGTCTGCTTGTTTTCAGCAAACTGTTTGTGGACTTTCTTGTGCCTCATCTTTAGAAGAGGCTTCCTTCTGGGACGACAGCCATGCAGACCAATTTGATGCAGTGTGCGGTGTATGGTCTGAGCACTGACAGGCTGACCCCCCACCCCTACAACCTCTGCAGCAATGCTGGCAGCACTCATACGTCTATTTCCCAAAGACAACCTCTGGATATGACGCTGAGCACGTGACCTCAACTTCTTTGGTGGACCATGGCGAGGCCTGTTCTGAGGGGAACCTGTCCTGTTATACTGCTGTATGGTCTTAGCCACCGTGCTGCAGATCAGTTTCAGGGTCTTGGCAATCTTCTTATAGCCTAGCCTTCTTATAGCCTGATGATGGGGGTCCTCAGTGGGGTGACAAGGGTCCTCAGGGAGTAAACAGTGACATAGGTGCATTGGGGGGGGTTTCAGTGTTTCCAAGTTTATGAAATAAAACCTGTCTGTGTTCCCATGGCTCACATATGTAGAATGAAGGTGTGATTGGCTCCCTGGAGGGAACACAGACAGTTCCTGTGCAGTGATGGGTGTCGGGGTGTTTTGCAGGCATCGGATTGGCCCTCGCAGCAGCAGTGAAGGGATATCGCTGCATCATTGTCATGCCAGAGAAGATGAGTATGGAGAAGGTGAGAGCTGATATCTGACCACAGCGAGGGTCCCATATATAGTGCTGAGCATAGATGCCAAATTATAGTGGTGTATAGGGGTCTTGTAGAAGAGGTGACAGATGATGGTGGTGTATAGGGGTCTTGTAGGAGAGGTGACAGATGATAGTGGTGTATAGAGGTCCTGTAGGAGAGGTGACAGATGATAGGGGTGTATACAGATCCTGTAGGAGTGGTGACAGATGGTGTATTGGGATCTGTGACAGATGATGGGGATCCCGTAGGAGAGGTGACAGATGATAGGGGTGTATAGGGATCCTGAAGGAGAGATGACAGATGATGGAGGTGTATAGGGATCCTGTAGGAGAGATGACAGATGATAGGGGTCCTGTAGGAGAGATGACAGATGATAGGGGTGTATATGTATCCCGTAGGAGAGGTGACAGATGATAGGGGTGTATAGGGATCCTGTAGGAGAGATGACAGATGATAGGGTTCATGTAGGAGAGATGACAGATGATAGGGGTGTATAGAGATCCTGTAGGAGAGATGACAGATGATAGGGGTGTATAGAGATCCTGTAGGAGAGGTGACAGATGATAGGGGTGTATAGGGGTCCTGTAGGAGAGGTGACAGATGATAGGGGTGTATAGGGGACAATTCCATAGTGGGGCCCCTCATATCTGCCTGGATTAGTGATGGGTCACTCACCATAGAGAGGAAGCTGCTGCCTACTACAAAGTATGATGACCCATCAGATACCTCCACCATGGTTCAATATTGTGATGGATGATGCCCAATTGCCCCGTACACCTCATGATTTGTCTGTCCACTGCTCCCCTAAGGCTGCTGGAGGAACATGTTGTACCTCGGGAGGGGGTGCAGGGATGGGGGGGGTGCGGTGCAGGGATGGGGGGGGGGGGTACAGCTGACATACATGGGGGAGGACCTGTGTGAGGTCAGAACCTTCTGTGGGATTAGGAGGAAGATGAGGTTGGAGGCCACAGATGGTCCTTTGGAGTCGGAGATAAGCCGGAATCTGTACAGATTTGACACTGATCATGGTCTGATTCTTCTCCCTGCACAAATATGGGGGGGGTTATATTTCGAGGCCCCCATTTCCTGACCTCCTGGCCTCCATCACGTTTGTCTTACACCTTAGTGGTGGAAATCTCTCTTTCCGGCAGGTTGACGTTCTTCGCGCTCTCGGGGCGGAGATTGTCCGGACTCCAACCAACGCCCGCTTCGATTCCCCCGAATCCCATGTGGGAGTGGCCTGGAGGCTGAAGAATGAGATCCCCAACTCTCACATCTTGGATCAGGTATTGAGGGGTGGGGGGCATGGGGCACAAAGTGGGGGGCATAGGTCAGAAGCTGTGATGGCCACCCTCAGACTCATCACTGGCTGCATGTGTAGTAATGGGCACATGGCGGGATATAACTCAGATGGTATTGGGGCACAGGAAGGTGGTGGTGGACATCTGTGGAGGGTATTGCTCTGATATTGGGGGTGGTATTGGGGCACAGTAAGGTGGTGGTGGTGGTGGACATCTGTGGAGGGTATTGCTCTGATATTGGGGGTGGTATGGAGCACAGGAAGGTGGTGGTGTTGCCCATCTGTGGAGGGTATTGCTCTGATATTGGGGGTGGTATTGGGGCACAGGAAGGTGGTGTTGGCCATCTGTGGAGGGTATTGCTCTGATATTGGGGGTGGTATTGGAGCACAGGAAGGTGGTGGTGGTGGACATCTGTGGAGGGTATTGCTCTGATATTGGGGATGGTATTGGGGCACAGGAAGGTAGTGGTGTTGGACATCTGTGGAGGGTATTGCTCTGATATTGGGGGTGGTATTGGAGCACAGGAAGGTGGTGGTGTTGCCCATCTGTGGAGGGTATTGCTCTGATATTGGGGATGGTATTGGGGCACAGGAAGGTGGTGGTGGTGGACATCTGTGGAGGGTATTGCTCTGATATTGGGGATGGTATTGTGGCACAGGAAGGTGGTGGTGGTGGTGGACATCTGTGGAGGGTATTGCTCTGATATTGGGGGTGGTATGGGGCACAGGAAGGTGGTGTTGGCCATCTGTGGAGGGTATTGCTCTGATATTGGGGGTGGTATTGGGGCACAGGAAGGTGGTGATGTTGGACATCTGTGGAGGGTATTGCTCTGATATTGGGGCACAGGAAGGTGGTGATGCCCATCTGTGGAGGGTATTGCTCTGATATTGGGGGTGGTATTGGGACACAGGAAGGTGGTGGACATCTGTGGAGGGTATTGCTCTGATATTGGGGGTGGTATTGGGGCACAGGAAGGTGGTGGTGTTGGACATCTGTAGAGGGTATTGCTGTGATATTGGGGGTGGTATTGGGGCACAGGAAGGTGGTGGTGGTGGACATCTGTGGAGGGTATTGCTCTGATATTGGGGGTGGTATTGGGGCACAGGAAGGTGGTGGTGGTGGACATCTGTGGAGGGTATAGCTCTGATATTGGGGGTGGTATTGGAGCACAGGAAGGTGGTGGTGTTGGACATCTGTGGAGGGTATAGCTCTGATGTTGGGGGTGGTATTGGGGCACAGGAAGGTGGTGGTGTTGGACATCTGTGGAGGGTATTGCTCTGATATTGGGGATGGTATTGGGGCACAGGAAGGTGTTGATGCCCATCTGTGGAGGGTATTGCTCTGATATTGGGGGTGGTATGGGGCACACGAAGGTGGTGGTGTTGGACATCTGTGGAGGGTATAGCTCTGATATTAGGGATGGTATTGGGGCACAGGCAGGTGGTGGTGGTGGACATCTGTGGAGGGTATTGCTCTGATATTGGGGGTGGTATTGGGGCACAGGAAGGTGGCGGTGGACATCTGTGGAGGGTATTGCTCTGATATTGGGGGTGGTATTGGGGCACAGGAAGGTGGTGGTGGTGGACATTTGTGGAGGGTATTGCTGTGATATTGGGGATGGTATTGGGGCACAGGAAGGTGGTGGTGTTGGACATCTGTGGAGGGTATTGCTCTGATATTGGGGATGGTATTGGGGCACAGGAAGGTGGTGGTGCTGGACATCTGTGGAGGGTATGGCTCTGATATTGGGGATGGTATTGGGGCACAGGAAGGTGGTGGTGGTGGACATCTGTGGAGGGTATGGCTCTGATATTGGGGGTGGTATTGGGGCACAGGAAGGTGGTGGACATCTGTGGAGGGTATTGCTCTGATATTGGGGGTGGTATTGGGGTACAGGAAAGTGGTGGTGGTGGTGGACATCTGTGGAGGGTATTGCTCTGATATTGGGGGTGGTATTGGGGCACAGGAAGGTGGTGGTGTTGGACATCTGTGGAGGGTATAGCTCTGATATTGGGGGTGGTATTGGAGCACAGGAAGGTGGTGGTGTTGGACATCTGTGGAGGGTATAGCTCTGATGTTGGGGGTGGTATTGGGGCACAGTAAGGTGGTGGTGGTGGACATTTGTGAAGGGTATTGCTCTGATATTGGGGGTGGTATTGGGGCACAGGAAGGTGGTGATGTTGGACATCTGTGGAGGGTATTGCTCTGATATTGGGGTGGTATTGGGGCACAGGAAGGTGGTGGTGGTGGACATCTGTGGAGGGTATTGCTCTGATATTGGGGGTGGTATGGGGGCACAGGAAGGTGGTGATGTTGGACATCTGTGGAGGGTATTGCTCTGATATTGGGGGTGGTATTGGGGCACAGGAAGGTGGTGATGTTGGACATCTGTGGAGGGTATTGCTCTGATATTGGGGATGGTATTGGGGAACAGGAAGGTGGAGGTGGACATCTGTGGAGTGTATTGCTCTGATATTGGGGGTGGTATTGGGGCACAGGAAGGTGGTGGTGGTGGACATCTGTGGAGGGTATTGCTCTGATATTGGGGATGGTATTGTGGCACAGGAAGGTGGTGGTGGTGGACATCTGTGGAGGGTATTGCTCTGATATTGGGGATGGTATTGGGGCACAGGAAGGTGGTGATGTTGGACATCTGTGGAGGGTATTGCTCTGATATTGGGGGTGGTATTGGGGCACAGGAAGGTGGTGGTGTTGGACATCTGTGGAGGGTATTGCTCTGATATTGGGGATGGTATTGGGGCACAGGAAGGTGGTGATGTTGGACATCTGTGGAGGGTATTGCTCTGATATTGGGGGTGGTATTGGGGCACGGGAAGGTGGTGATGGCCATCTGTGGAGGGTATTGCTCTGATATTGGGGGTGGTTTTGGGGCACAGGAAGGTGGTGATGTTGGACATCTGTGGAGGGTATTGCTCTGATATTGGGGGTGGTATTGGGGCACAGGAAGGTGGTGATGTTGGACATCTGTGGAGGGTATTGCTCTGATATTGGGGGTGGTATTGGGGCACAGGAAGGTGGTGGTGTTGGATATCTGTGGAGGGTATTGCTCTGATATTGGGGGTGGTATTGGGGCACAGGAAGGTGGTGGTGGACATCTGTGGAGGGTATAGCTCTGATATTGGGGGTAGTATTGGGGTACATAAAGGTGGTGATGTTGGGTACCTGGCAGGAATCTGAGTTTGGATAGTATGAACACAAAAAGGTAGAAGTGAGGCTGAGGACCCATTATTGGGGAAAACATAGGGATTGTATTGGGCTTGGGAATCCAGAATGGGGGGGGGGGGGGTCTGGGGAAATCGGAGGGGTTTTATCTCCATCATGAATCTTCATTTTGGCTTTTTTCTTTTCTCTCTCTCTCAGTACCGGAACGCCAGCAATCCTCTCGCTCACTACGACACCACCGCAGAGGAAATCCTGACGCAGTGTGATGGTTGGTAGTCCGCAGATTATTCCAGTTTTCTTTATGTAAGGGTGTAATGAGTGAGGAGACTCTGGGATTCCTTTTTCAGTCATTTTATATTTAGGAATACAATCACAATTCACAGAACGGATAGAAAATGGGGGGACAGCAGAGGGATCCCTGCCCTTTGTCTCCTGGGATGGCACCATGTGTGGTAGTCCTCTTATACTTTGTAAATGGTCCCTTTTAGTGGCTCCATCACTCCCATAGAGAACGAGACATCTGCTGGGAGGCCGTCCACCTTCACCCGATTGTCAGGATTGCTGATCACATAGAAAACCCTCAATGATTAACCACTCGGTACACACGGCGAGATATATATATATACACACTGCGAGGAGGGGCAGAGGGGACACGTAGCCTGTGCTATATATAGAAAAGGACACAGCGCCGGCCCCTGGGAATATCTATAGATCATGTGATAGAGGAGGAGGACGCAGTGCTGGGTCCCGGTGATATCTATAGATCATGTGATAGAGAAGGAGGACGCAGTGCCGGGTCCCAGTGATATCTATAGATCATGTGATAGAGGAGGACGCAGCGCCGGGTCCCGGTGATATCTATAGATCATGTGATGGAAGAGGAGGACGCAGTGCCGGGTCCCGGTGATATCTATAGATCATGTGATTGAGGAGGACGCAGTGCCATGTCCCGGTGATATCTATAGATCATGTGATAGAGGAGGAGGACGCAGTGCCGGGTCCCGGTGATATCTATAGATCATGTGATAGAGGAGGAGGATGCAGCGCCGGGTCCCAGTGATATCTATAGATCATGTGATAGAGGAGGACGACGCAGTGCCGGGTCCCGGTGATATCTATAGATCATGTGATAGAGGAGGACGCAGTGCCGGGTCCCGGTGATATCTATAGATCATGTGATTGAGGAGGACGCAGTGCCGGGTCCCGGTGATATCTATAGATCATGTGATGGAGGAGGAGGACGCAGTGCCGGGTCCCAGTGATATCTATAGATCATGTGATAGAGGAGGAGGACGCAGTGCCGGGTCCCGGTGATATCTATAGATCATGTGATAGAGGAGGAGGACGCAGTGCCGGGTCCCGGTGATATCTATAGATCATGTGATGGAGGAGGAGGACGCAGTGCCGGGGTCCCGGTGATATCTATAGATCATGTGATGGAGGAGGAGGAGGCAGTGCCGGGTCCTGGTGATATCTATAGATCATGTGATAGAGAAGGACGCAGTGCCGGGTCCCGGTGATATCTATAGATCATGTGATAGAGAAGGAGGACACAGCGCCGCCCCCTGGGAATATCTATAGATCATGTGATAGTGGAGGAGGACGCAGTGCCGGGTCCCGGTGATATCTATAGATCATGTGATGGAGGAGGAGGAGGACACAGTGCCGGGTCCCGGTGATATCTATAGATCATGTGATGGAGGAGGAGGAGGACACAGTGCCGGGTCCCGGTGATATCTATAGATCATGTGATAGAGAAGGAGGACGCAGTGCCGGGTCCCGGTGATATCTATAGATCATGTGATAGAGAAGGACGCAGTGCCGGGTCCTGGTGATATCTATAGATCATGTGATAGAGGAGGATGTAGTGCCGGTTCCCAGTGATATCTATAGATCATGTGATAGAGGAGGAGGACGCAGTGCCGGGTCCCGGTGATATCTATAGATCTTGTGATAGAGAAGGACGCAGTGCCGGGTCCCGGTGATATCTATAGATCATGTAATAGAGGAGGACGCAGTGCCGGTTCCCGGTGATATCTATAGATCATGTGATAGAGAAGGACGCAGTGGCGGGTCCCGGTGATATCTATAGATCATGTGATAGAGGAGGAGGACGCAGTGCCGGGTCCCGGTGATATCTATAGATCATGTGATAGAGAAGGACGCAGTGCCGGGTCCCGGTAATATCTATAGATCATGTGATAGAGGAGGAGGACGCAGTGCCGGGTCCCGGTGATATCTATAGATCATGTGATGGAGGAGGAGGACGCAGTGCCGGGTCCCGGTGATATCTATAGATCATGTGATAGAGGAGGAGGACGCAGTGCCGGGTCCCGGTGATATCTATAGATCATGTGATAGAGGAGGAGGACGCAGTGCCGGGTCCCGGTGATATCTATAGATCATGTGATAGAGGAGGAGGACGCAGTGCCGGGTCCCGGTGATATCTATAGATCATGTGATAGAGGAGGAGGACGCAGTGCTGGGTCCCGGTGATATCTATAGATCATGTGATAGAGGAGGACGCAGTGCCGGGTCCCGGTGATATCTATAGATCATGTGATAGTGGAGGAGGACGCAGTGCCGGGTCCCGGTGATATCTATAGATCATGTGATGGAGGAGGAGGAGGACACAGTGCCGGGTCCCGGTGATATCTATAGATCATGTGATGGAGGAGGAGGAGGACACAGTGCCGGGTCCCGGTGATATCTATAGATCATGTGATGGAGGAGGAGGACGCAGTGCCGGGTCCTGGTGATATCTATAGATCATGTGATAGAGAAGGACGCAGTGCCGGGTCCCGGTGATATCTATAGATCATGTGATAGAGAAGGAGGACACAGCGCCGCCCCCTGGGAATATCTATAGATCATGTGATAGAGAAGGAGGACGCAGTGCCGGGTCCCGGTGATATCTATAGATCATGTGATAGAGAAGGACGCAGTGCCGGGTCCTGGTGATATCTATAGATCATGTGATAGAGGAGGATGTAGTGCCGGTTCCCAGTGATATCTATAGATCATGTGATAGAGGAGGAGGACGCAGTGCCGGGTCCCGGTGATATCTATAGATCTTGTGATAGAGAAGGACGCAGTGCCGGGTCCCGGTGATATCTATAGATCATGTAATAGAGGAGGACGCAGTGCCGGTTCCCGGTGATATCTATAGATCATGTGATAGAGAAGGACGCAGTGCCGGTTCCCGGTGATATCTATAGATCATGTGATAGAGAAGGACGCAGTGGCGGGTCCCGGTGATATCTATAGATCATGTGATAGAGGAGGAGGACGCAGTGCCGGGTCCCGGTGATATCTATAGATCATGTGATAGAGAAGGACGCAGTGCCGGGTCCCGGTAATATCTATAGATCATGTGATAGAGGAGGAGGACGCAGTGCCGGGTCCCGGTGATATCTATAGATCATGTGATGGAGGAGGAGGACGCAGTGCCGGGTCCCGGTGATATCTATAGATCATGTGATAGAGGAGGAGGACGCAGTGCCGGGTCCCGGTGATATCTATAGATCATGTGATGGAGGAGGACGCAGTGTCGGGTCCCGGTGATATCTATAGATCATGTGATAGAGGAGGAGGACGCAGTGCCGGGTCCCGGTGATATTTATAGATCATGTGATAGAGGAGGAGGACGCAGTGCCGGGTCCCGGTGATATCTATAGATCATGTGATAGAGGAGGAGGACGCAGTGCCGGGTCCCGGTGATATCTATAGATCATGTGATAGTGGAGGACGCAGTGCCGGGTCCCGGTGATATCTATAGATCATGTGATGGAGGAGGACGCAGTGCCGGGTCCCGGTGATATCTATAGATCATGTGATAGAGAACGACGCAGTGCCGGGTCCCGGTGATATCTATAGATCATGTGATGGAGGAGGAGGACGCAGTGCCGGGTCCCGGTGATATCTATAGATCATGTGATGGAGGAGGACGCAGTGCCGGGTCCCAGTGATATCTATAGATCATGTGATAGAGGAGGAGGACGCAGTGCCGGGTCCCGGTGATATCTATAGATCATGTGATGGAGGAGGACGCAGTGCCGGGTCCCGGTGATATCTATAGATCATGTAATGGAGGAGGAGGACACAGTGCCGGGTCCCGGTGATATCTATAGATCATGTGATAGAGGAGGAGGACGCAGTGCTGGGTCCCGGTGATATCTATAGATCATGTGATAGAGGAGGACGCAGTGCCGGGTCCCGGTGATATCTATAGATCATGTGATAGTGGAGGAGGACGCAGTGCCGGGTCCCGGTGATATCTATAGATCATGTGATGGAGGAGGAGGAGGACACAGTGCCGGGTCCCGGTGATATCTATAGATCATGTGATGGAGGAGGAGGACGCAGTGCCGGGTCCCAGTGATATCTATAGATCATGTGATAGAGAAGGACGCAGTGCCGGGTCCCGGTGATATCTATAGATCATATGATAGGGGAGGAGGACGCAGTGCCGGGTCCCGGTGATATCTATAGATCATGTGATAGAGGAGGAGGACGCAGTGCCGGGTCCCGGTGATATCTATAGATCATGTGATAGAGGAGGACGCAGTGCCGGGTCCTGGTGATATCTATAGATCAGTTTATATACAGAGTACTGATCCAGTACTGTTTCCATGCCAGTATGATGCTTGGTAGTAAAATTCCTGCACTGACAGTCTGTCTTTCCTCACCAGGACAGCTGGACATGATGGTGGCGGGGGCTGGGACCGGAGGAACCATTACAGGACTGGCACGAAAGCTGAAAGAGAAATGTCCAAAGTGCAAGGTAAGTAGTGTGATTACTTCTGTCTGTCTGGGCTCCGGGGGTCAGCTCGGGGTGTGATTACTTCTGTCTGTCTGAGCTTCGGGGGTCAGCTCAGGGTGTGATTACTTCTGTCTGAGCTCATGGAGAAATGGCCGCTTCCATTGCTGACCTCCTGACAATGCAGGAAAACATTTGGTAGGTCAGTAATGAGTCGGAGGGGTGTCCTCAGGCTCTCTGCTCACTCTCGTCTTGGGGTGGGTGTCCCCGGACTCTCTGCTCACTCTCGTCTTGGGGTGGGTGTCCCCGGACTCTCTGCTCATTCTCGTCTTGGGGTGGGTGTCCCCGGACTCTCTGCTCATTCTCGTCTTGGGGTGGGTGTCCCCGGACTCTGCTCACTCTCGTCTTGGGGTGGATGTCCCCGGGCTCTCTGCTCACTCTCGTCTTGGGGTGGATGTCCCCGGGCTCTCTGCTCATTCTCGTCTTGGGGTGGGTGTCCCGGACTCTCTGCTCACTCTCGTCTTGGGGTGGGTGTCCCCGGGCTCTCTGCTCACTTTTGTCTTGGGGTGGGTGTCCCCGGGCTGTCTGCTCACTCTCGTCTTGGGGTGGGTGCCCCTGTGCTTTCTGCTCACTCTCGTCTTGGGGTAGGTGTCCCCGGGCTCTCTGCTCACTCTCGTCTTGGGGTGGGTGTCTCTGGGCTCTCTGCTCACTCTCGTCTTAGGGTGGGTGCCCCTGTGCTCTCTGCTCACTCTCGTCTTGGGGTGGGTGCCCCTGTGCTCTCTGCTCACTCTCGTCTTGGGGTGGGTGCCCCCAGACTCTCTGCTCACTCTCATCTTGGGGTTGGGGTCCCCGTGCTCTCTGCTCACTCTCGTCTTGGGGTGGGTGCCCCCTGTGCTCTCTGCTCACTCTCGTCTTGGGGTGGGTGCCCCTGTGCTCTCTGCTCACTCTCGTCTTGGGGTGGGTGTCCCCGGGATCTCTGCTCACTCTCGTCTTGGGCTGGGTGCCCCTGTGCTCTCTTCTCACTCTCGTCTTGGGGTGGGTGCCCCCGGGCTCTCTGCTCACTCTCATCTTGGGGTGGGGGTCCCCGGGCTCTCTGCTCACTCTCGTCTTGGGGTGGGGGTCCCCAGGCTCTCTGCTGACTCTCGTCTTGGGGTGGGTGCCTCTGTGCTCCCTGCTCACTCTCGTCTTGGGGTGGGTGCCTCTGTGCTCTCTTTTTACTCTCGTCTTGGGGTGGGTGTCCCCGGGCTCTCTGCTCACTCTCGGCTTGGGCTGGGTGCCCCTGTGCTCTCTTCTCACTCTCGTCTTGGGGTGGGGGTCCCCGGGCTCTCTGCTCACTCTCGGCTTGGGCTGGGTGCCCCTGTGCTCTCTTCTCACTCTCGTCTTGGGGTGGGGGTCCCCGGGCTCTCTGCTCACTCTCGTCTTTGGATGGGTGTCCCCGGACTCTCTGCTCACTCTCGTCTTGGGGTGGGGGTCCCCAGGCTCTCTGCTCACTCTTGTCTTGGGGTGGGTGCCCCTGTGCTCTCTGCTCACTCTCGTCTTGGGATGGGTGTCCCCGGCTCTCTGCTCACTCTCGTCTTGGGCTGGGTGCCCCTGTGCTCCCTGCTCACTCTCGTCTTGGGGTGGGTGCCCCCTGGGCTCTCTGCTCACTCTCGTCTTTGGATGGGTGTCCCCGGACTCTCTGCTCACTCTCGTCTTTTAGGGGAGTCCTCAGGCTCTCTGCTCACACTCCTCTTGGGGTGGGGGTCCCCGGGCTCTCTGCTCACTCTCATCTTGGGGTGGGGGTCCCCGGACTCTCTGCTCACTCTCGTCTTGGGGTGGGTGTCCCCGGACTCTCTGCTCACTCTCGTCTTGGGGTGGGTGTCCCCGGGCTCTCTGCTCACTCTTGTCTTGGGGTGGGTGTCCCCGGGCTGTCTGCTCACTCTCATCTTGGGGTGGGTGTCCCCGGGCTGTCTGCTCACTCTCGTCTTGGGATGGGTGTCCCCGGACTCTCTGCTCACTCTCGTCTTTTAGGGGAGTCCTCAGGCTCTCTGCTCACACTCCTCTTGGGGTGGGGGTCCCCGGGCTCTCTGCTCACTCTCATCTTGGGGTGGGGGTCCCCGGGCTCTCTGCTCACTCTCGTCTTGGGGTTGGGTGTCCCCGGACTCTCTGCTCACTCTTGTCTTGGGGTGGGTGTCCCTGTGCTCTCTGCTCACTCTCGTCTTGGGATGAGTGTCCCCGGACTCTCTGCTCACTCTCGTCTTGGGGTGGGTGTCCCCGGGATCTCTGCTCACTCTCGTCTTGGGGTGGGTGCCCCTGTGCTCTCTGCTCACTCTCGTCTTGGGGTGGGTGCCCCCTGGGCTCTCTGCTCACTCTCGTCTTTGGATGGGTGTCCCCGGACTCTCTGCTCACTCTCGTCTTGGGGTTGGGTGTCCCCAGACTCTCTGCTCACTCTTGTCTTGGGGTGGGTGTCTCTGTGCTCTCTGCTCACTCTCGTCTTGGGGTGGGTGCCCCTGTGCTCTCTGCTCACTCTCGTCTTGGGGTGGGTGTTCCCGGGCTCTCTCCTCACTTGCCTCGGGGTGGGGATCCCCGGGCTCTCTGCTCACTCTCGTCTTTGGATGGGTGTCCCCGGACTCTCTGCTCACTCTTGTCTTGGGGTGGGTGCCCCTGTGCTCTCTGCTCACTCTCGTCTTGGGATGAGTGTCCCCGGACTCTCTGCTCACTCTCGTCTTGGGGTGGGTGTCTCCGGACTCTCTGCTCACTCTCGTCTTGGGGTGGGTGTCCCCGGGCTCTCTGCTCACTCTTGTCTTGCGGTGGGTGTCCCCGGGCTGTCTGCTCACTCTCATCTTGGGGTGGGTGTCCCCGGGCTGTCTGCTCACTCTCGTCTTGGGATGGGTGTCCCCGGACTCTCTGCTCACTCTCGTCTTGGGGTGGGTGTCCCCGGGATCTCTGCTCACTCTCGTCTTGGGGTGGGTGCCCCTGTGCTCTCTGCTCACTCTCGTCTTTGGATGGGTGTCCCCGGACTCTCTGCTCACTCTCGTCTTTTAGGGGAGTCCTCAGGCTCTCTGCTCACACTCCTCTTGGGGTGGGGGTCCCCGGGCTCTCTGCTCACTCTCATCTTGGGGTGGGGGTCCCCGGGCTCTCTGCTCACTCTCGTCTTGGGGTAGGGGTCCCCAGGCTCTCTGCTCACTCTCGTCTTGGGGTGGGTGTCTCTGTGCTCTCTGCTCACTCTCGTCTTGGGGTGGGTGCCCCTGTGCTCTCTGCTCACTCTCGTCTTGGGGTGGGTGTTCCCGGGCTCTCTCCTCACTTGCCTCGGGGTGGGGATCCCCGGGCTCTCTGCTCACTCTCGTCTTTGGATGGGTGTCCCCGGACTCTCTGCTCACTCTTGTCTTGGGGTGGGTGCCCCTGTGCTCTCTGCTCACTCTCGTCTTGGGATTAGTGTCCCCGGACTCTCTGCTCACTCTCGTCTTGGGGTGGGTGTCCCCGGGCTCTCTGCTCACTCTTGTCTTGGGGTGGGTGTCCCCGGGCTGTCTGCTCACTCTCATCTTGGGGTGGGTGTCCCCGGGCTGTCTGCTCACTCTCGTCTTGGGATGGGTGTCCCCGGACTCTCTGCTCATTCTTGTCTTGGGGTGGGTGTCCCCGGGCTCTCTGCTCACTCTCGTCTTGGGGTGGGTGCCCCTGTGCTCTCTGCTCACTCTCGTCTTGGAGTGGGTGTCCCCGGGATCTCTGCTCACTCTCGTCTTGGGCTGGGTGCCCCTGTGCTCTCTGCTCACTCTTGTCTTGGGGTGGGTGCCCCTGTGCTCTCTGCTCACTCTCATCTTGGGATGGGTGTCCCCAGACTCTCTGCTCACTCTCGTCTTGGGATGGGTGTCCCCGGGCTCTCTGCTCACTCTTGTCTTGGGGTGGGTGTCCCCGGGCTGTCTGCTCACTCTCGTCTTGGGGTGGGTGTCCCCGGGCTCTCTGCTCACTCTTGTCTTGGTGGGTGTCCCCGGGCTCTCTGCTCCCTCTCGTCTTGGGGTGGGTGTCCCCGGGCTCTCTGCTCACTCTTGTCTTGGGCTGGGTGTCCCCGGGCTCTCTGCTCACTCTCGTCTTGGGGTGGGTGTCTCTGTGCTCTCTGCTCACTCTCGTCTTGGGGTGGGTGCCCCTGTGCTCTCTGCTCACTCTCGTCTTGGGGTGGGTGTTCCCAGGCTCTATCCTCACTTGCCTCGGGGTGGGGATCCCCGGGCTCTCTGCTCACTCTCGTCTTTGGATGGGTGTCCCCGGACTCTCTGCTCACTCTCGTCTTGGGGTGGGGGTCCCCAGGCTCTCTGCTCACTCTTGTGTTGGGGTGGGTGCCCCTGTGCTCTCTGCTCACTCTCGTCTTGGAGTGGGTGTCCCCGGGCTCTCTGCTCACTCTCGTCTTGGGGTGGGTGCCCCTTTGCTTCTATGCTCACTCTTGTCTTGGGGTGGGTGTCCCCGGGATCTCTGCTCACTCTCATCTTGGGGTGGGGGTCCCCGGGCTCTCTGCTCACTCTCGTCTTGGGGTGGGGGTCCCCAGGCTCTCTGCTCACTCTCGTCTTGGGGTGGGTGCCTCTGTGCTCCCTGCTCACTCTCGTCTTGGGGTGGGTGCCTCTGTGCTCTCTTTTTACTCTCGTCTTGGGCTGGGTGCCCCTGTGCTCTCTGCTCACTCTCGTCTTGGGGTGGGTGCCCCCTGGGCTCTCTGCTCACTCTCGTCTTTGGATGGGTGTCCCCGGACTCTCTGCTCACTCTCGTCTTGGGGTGAGGGTCCCCAGGCTCTCTGCTCACTCTTGTCTTGGGGTGGGTGCCCCTGTGCTCTCTGCTCACTCTCGTCTTGGGATGGGTGTCCCTGGACTCTCTGCTCACTCTCGTCTTGGGGTGGGTGTCCCCGGCTCTCTGCTCACTCTTGTCTTGGGGTGGGTGTCCCCGGGCTGTCTGCTCACTCTCGTCTTGGGGTGGGTGCCCCTGTGCTCTCTGCTCACTCTCGTCTTGGGATGGGTGTCCCCGGACTCTCTGCTCACTCACGTCTTGGGGTGGGTGTCCCCGGGCTCTCTGCTCACTCTCGTCTTGGGGTGGGTGTCCCCGGGATCTCTGCTCACTCTCGTCTTGGGCTGGGTGCCCCTGTGCTCTCTGCTCACTCTCGTCTTGGGCTGGGTGCCCCTGTGCTCTCTGCTCACTCTCGTCTTGGGGTGGGTGCCCCCTGAGCTCTCTGCTCACTCTCGTCTTTGGATGGGTGTCCCCGGACTCTCTGCTCACTCTTGTCTTGGGGTGGGTGCCCCTGTGCTCTCTGCTCACTCTCGTCTTGGGATGAGTGTCCCCGGACTCTCTGCTCACTCTCGTCTTGGGGTGAGGGTTTCCAGGCTTTCTGCTCACTCTTGTCTTGGGGTGGGTGCCCCTGTGCTCTCTGCTCACTCTTGTCTTGGGGTGGGTGTCCCCGGGCTCTCTGCTCACTCTCGTCTTGGGGTGGGTGTCCCCGGGCTCTCTGCTCACTCTTGTCTTGGGGTGAGTGTCCCCGGGCTCTCTGCTCACTCTCGTCTTGGGATGGGTGTCCCCGGACTCTCTGCTCACTCTCATCTTGGGGTGGGTGTCCCCCGGGCTCTCTGCTCACTCTCGTCTTGGGGTGGGTGCCCCTGTGCTCTCTGCTCACTCTTGTCTTGGGGTGGGTGTCCCCGGGCTCTCTGCTCACTCTCGTCTTGGGGTGGGTGCCCCTGTGCTCTCTGCTCACTCTCGTCTTGGGATGGGTGTCCCCGGACTCTCTGCTCACTCTCGTCTTGGGGTGGGTGTCCCCGGGCTCTCTGCTCACTCTCGTCTTGGGGTGGGTGTCCCCGGGATCTCTGCTCACTCTCGTCTTGGGCTGGGTGCCCCTGTGCTCTCTGCTCACTCTCGTCTTGGGCTGGGTGCCCCTGTGCTCTCTGCTCACTCTCGTCTTGGGGTGGGTGCCCCCTGAGCTCTCTGCTCACTCTCGTCTTTGGATGGGTGTCCCCGGACTCTCTGCTCACTCTCGTCTTGGGGTGAGGGTTTCCAGGCTTTCTGCTCACTCTTGTCTTGGGGTGGGTGCCCCTGTGCTCTCTGCTCACTCTTGTCTTGGGGTGGGTGTCCCCGGGCTCTCTGCTCACTCTCGTCTTGGGGTGGGTGTCCCCGGGCTCTCTGCTCACTCTTGTCTTGGGGTGGGTGTCCCCGGGCTCTCTCCTCACTCTGGTCTTGGGATGGGTGTCCCCGGACTCTCTGCTCACTCTCATCTTGGGGTGGGTGTCCCCCGGGCTCTCTGCTCACTCTCGTCTTGGGGTGGGTGCCCCTGTGCTCTCTGCTCACTCTCGTCTTGGGGTGGGTGTCCCCGGGCTCTCTGCTCACTCTTGTCTTGGGGTGGGTGCCCCTGTGCTCTCTGCTCACTCTCGTCTTGGGATGGGTGTCCCCGGACTCTCTGCTCACTCTCGTCTTGGGGTGGGTGTCCCCGGGCTCTCTGCTCACTCTCGTCTTGGGGTGGGTGTCCCCAGGCTCTCTGCTCACTCTCGTCTTGGGGTGGGTGTCCCCAGGCTCTCTGCTCACTCTCGTCTTGGGGTGGGTGTCCCCAGGCTCTCTGCTCACTCTCGTCTTTTAGGGGTTTCCTCAGGCTCTCTGCTCACTCTCGTCTTGGGGTGGGGGTCCCCAGGCTCTCTGCTCACTCTCGTCTTTTAGGGGTTTCCTCAGGCTCTCTGCTCACTCTCGTCTTGGGGTGGGGGTCCCCAGGCTCTCTGCTCACTCTCGTCTTTTAGGGGTTTCCTCAGGCTCTCTGCTCACACTCGTCTTGGGGTGGGGGTCCCCGGGCTCTCTGCTCACTCTCATCTCGGAGGGCTACAAAACAGAACAAGCCCGTCTAAATATTTTTATGACATCACCTTAAACCATTCATTCCAAGGAGTGTGATGTAATGAAGGAGGAGGAGCTGTGTCACGGTAACCATTGTGACAGGGGTTTTGGAGGAGACTGCAGGCTAACCTCTGGCCTATGCCCTGGCGTTTGAGGGGGCTTTATTCTTTGAGAGGTGTGTGCCCTTGTGGATATTTGAAGCAGTTTTCCTTTGGATTCAAGTCTATGTCTCCTGAAACGCACAGACTCTGAGAACTGGAGGACCTGGATACAGATTTGGGGCCTCTGTGTTTTGTGGGGGTATACACAGCCCACATCAGCAATCACTGCTTCACCCCCCTCCTAGTCTAAGAACAGAAGATTAGAATCATCTCCACACAGCCTGACATTGGGGTCTCCAGTAATCTGTTTATTAAGGTGTTGTGTCTTTCTCCCATTGTGTGATTTCCCATTGTTAATTGAGTCGCCTATTATTTTGTCTGCTCATCTCCTGGAGAGGTGATTAGTATTGTGTCCACTCGTTACCGAACCATTGTGGGATGTTTATGTGTAATTTGTGTTTAGTGTTCATGTGGTGACTGCCCCTATTTGTGAAATGTATAACAACCTGTATTTCTGTTAGTTTTGTTTTACTGCACATTGGTTCTGTCTGATGCTTGGGGTAAAATGACCTGGGGTGCCAGATGGTCCATTACAAGCTGCACATCACATGACTCCAATATTCATAATGGGGCACATTGGGGACCTATTTGGGGCGTAGTGGGTATATATTTGGGACGTAGCAGGGGAAGTATTGGGGATGTAGTGGAGATGATTTGGGGGACATAGCAGAAATGTATTGGGGACATATCAGGAATGTAGTGGAATTGTATTGGGGATCTAGCGGAGGTGTATTGGGGATCTAGCGGAGGTGTGTTGGGGATCTAGCAGAGGTGTGTTGGGGATCTAGCGGAGATGTATTGGGGATCTAGCGGAGGTGTATTGGGGATCTAGCGGAGGTGTATTGGGGATCTATAGAAGATGTATTGGGGATCTAGCGGAGGTGTATTGGGGATCTAGCGGAGGTGTGTTGGGGATCTAGCGGAGGTGTGTTGGGATCTAGCGGAGGTGTGTTGGGGATCTAGCGGAGGTGTGTTGGGGATCTAGCGGAGGTGTGTTGGGGATCTAGCGGAGGTGTATTGGGGATCTAGCGGAGGTGTATTGTGGATCTAGCGGAGGTGTATTGGGGATCTAGCGGAGGTGTATTGTGGATCTAGCGGAGGTGTATTGTGGATCTAGCGGAGGTGTATTGGGGATCTAGCGGAGGTGTATTGGGGATCTAGCGGAGGTGTATTGTGGATCTAGCGGAGGTGTATTGTGGATCTAGCGGAGGTGTGTTGGGGATCTAGCGGAGGTGTGTTGGGGATCTAGCGGAGATGTATTGTGGATCTAGCGGAGGTGTATTGGGGATCTAGCGGAGGTGTATTGTGGATTTAGCGGAGATGTATTGGGGATCTAGCGGAGGTGTATTGGGGATCTAGCGGAGGTGAGGTGTATTGGGGATCTAGCGGAGGTGTATTGGGGATCTAGCGGAGGTGTATTGTGGATCTAGCGGAGGTGTATTGTGGATCTAGCGGAGGTGTATTGTGGATCTAGCGGAGGTGTATTGTGGATCTAGCGGAGGTGTGTTGGGGATCTAGCGGAGATGTATTGTGGATCTAGCGGAGATGTATTGTGGATCTAGCGGAGATGTATTGGGGATCTAGCGGAGGTGTATTGGGGATCTAGCAGGGGTGTATTGGACGTATCAGGGATGTAGTCGAGATTAATTGGGCACATAGCGAAAATGTATTAGGGACGTATCGGGAGTATGGGGATGTATTGGGGACATAGCAGGATGTGTCTGGGGTAGCTGTCTCTGGGTGATGTACAGCGCACCTTCCTCCGGCCGCCATACATGTCGTCGTCCTTCTACAGGTGATCGGAGTGGATCCAGAAGGTTCTGTCTTGACGGAACCAGCAGAGCTCAATTCGAAAGACAAGACTGGATACAAGGTGGAGGGTAATGGATATGACTCTATCCCCACCACGCTGGACCGATCGGTGAGATTCTGGGAGATAGGGGCATGTAGGGAATGTTGGTGTGTATTACCTCCTCATCCTTCTGCCCTTCCTGATTTCTGGTTGGCTGTTTTTGTTGGGGTGTCCCCTGATTCTCTGCTCACATTTGTCTTGGAGGGGTGTCCCCGCGTTCTGTGTTTTACATTTGTTTTTGGAGGGGTATCTCTGGGCTCTGTGCTCACACTCTTCTCGGAGGGGTGTCTCTGGGCTCTGTGCTCACACTCGTCTTAGAGGGGTGTCTCTGTACTCTGTGCTCACACTCGTCTTGGAGGGGTGTCTCTGGACTCTGTGCTCACACTTGTCTTGGAGGGGTGTCTCTGGGCTCTGTGCTCACACTCGTCTTGGAGGGGTGTCTCTGGGCTCTGTGCTCACACTCGTCTTGGAGGGGTGTCTCTGGGATCACACTCGTCTTGGAGGGGTGTCTCTGGGCTCTCTGCTCACGCTTGTCTTGGAGGGGTGTCTCTGGACTCTCTGCTCACACTCGTCTTGGAGGGGTGTCTCTGGACTCTCTGTTCACACTTGTCTTGAAGGGTTGTCTCTGGGCTCTGTGCTCACACTCGTCTTGGAGGGGTGTCTCTGGACTCTGTGCTCACACTTGTCTTGGAGGGGTGTCTCTGGGCTCTGTGCTCACACTCGTCTTGGAGGGGTGTCTCTGGACTCTGTGCTCACACTTGTCTTGGAGGGGTGTCTCTGGGATCACACTCGTCTTGGAGGGGTGTCTCTGGGCTCTCTGCTCACACTTGTCTTGAAGGAG
Source organism: Lithobates clamitans (assembly GCA_037952925.1). NCBI lineage: Eukaryota > Metazoa > Chordata > Amphibia > Anura > Ranidae > Lithobates > Lithobates clamitans. Next base: position 18,677 of record JBBGZY010002809.1, on the reverse strand, counting down.
TGTCTCTGGGCTCTGTGCTCACACTCGTCTTGGAGGGGTGTCTCTGGACTCTGTGCTCACACTTGTCTTGGAGGGTGTCTCTGGGATCACACTCGTCTTGGAGGGGTGTCTCTGGGCTCTCTGCTCACGCTTGTCTTGGAGGGGTGTCTCTGGACTCTCTGCTCACACTCGTCTTGGAGGGGTGTCTCTGGACTCTCTGCTCACACTCGTCTTAGAGGGGTTTCTCTGGGCTCTGTGCTCACACTCGTCTTGGAGGGGATTCTCTGGACTCTCTGCTCACACTCGTCTTGGAGGGGGTGTCTCTGGGCTCTGTGCTCACACTCGTCTTGTAGGGGTGTCTCTGGACTCTCTGCTCACACTCGTCTTGGAGGGGTGTCTCTGGACTCTCTGCTCACACTCGTCTTGGAGGGGTGTCTCTGGACTCTCTGCTCACACTCGTCTTGGAGGGGTGTCTCTGGGATCACACTCGTCTTGGAGGGGTGTCTCTGGGCTCTGTGCTCACACTCGTCTTGGAGGGGTGTCTCTGGACTCTCTGCTCACACTCGTCTTGGAGGGGTGTCTCTGGACTCTCTGCTCACACTCGTCTTGGAGGGGTGTCTCTGGGCTCTGTGCTCACACTCGTCTTGGAGGGGTGTCTCTGGGCTCTGTGCTCACACTCGTCTTGGAGGGGTGTCTCTGGGCTCTGTGCTCACACTCGTCTTGGAGGGGTGTCTCTGGACTCTCTGCTCACACTCGTCTTGGAGGGGTGTCTCTGGGCTCTCTGCTCACACTCGTCTTGGAGGGGTGTCTCTGGACTCTCTGCTCACACTCGTCTTGGAGGGGTGTCTCTGGACTCTCTGCTCACACTCGTCTTGGAGGGGTGTCTCTGGGCTCTGTGCTCACACTCGTCTTGGAGGGGTGTCTCTGGGCTCTCTGCTCACACTCGTCTTGGGGGGGTGTCTCTGAACTCTCTGCTCACACTCGTCTTGGAGGGGGTGTCTCTGGGCTCTGTGCTCACACTCGTCTTGGAGGGGTGTCTCTGGACTCTGCTCACACTCGTCTTGGAGGGGTGTCTCTGGACTCTCTGCTCACACTCGTCTTGGAGGGGTGTCTCTGGGCTCTCTGCTCACACTCGTCTGGGAGGGAATTGTCTGGGCTCTCTGCTCACACTCGTCTTGGAGGGGTGTCTCTGGACTCTCTGCTCACACTCGTCTTGGAGGGAATTCTGTGGGCTCTGTGCTCACACTCGTCTTGGAGGGGTGTCTCTGGGCTCTCTGCTCACACTCGTCTGGGAGGGAATTGTCTGGACTCTCTGCTCACACTCGTCTTGGAGGGGTGTCTCTGGACTCTCTGCTCACACTCGTCTTGGAGGGAATTCTGTGGGCTCTGTGCTCACACTCGTCTTGGAGGGGTGTCTCTGGACTCTGTGCTCACACTCGTCTTGGAGGGGTGTCTCTGGGCTCTCTGCTCACACTCGTCTTGGAGGGGTGTCTCTGGACTCTGTGCTCACACTCGTCTTGGAGGGGTGTCTCTGGGCTCTGTGCTCACACTCGTCTTGGAGGGGTGTCTCTGGGCTCTCTGCTCATACTCGTCTTGGAGGGGTGTCTCTGGGCTCTCTGCTCACACTCGTCTTGGAAGGGTGTCTCTGGGCTCTGTGCTCACACTTGTCTTGGAGGGGTGTCTCTGAACATCACATTAAGAATGTTCATTCCAAGACGTGTGATGTAATGAAGTAGTAGGAGCTGAACATCATTTGACTTGATATTCGCAATGGGGGCGTATCTGGGGATGAATGAATGAATGATTTTTATAGTGCTGCAAATGCTAACTGAATCGCCTCAAGGCGCTTGATCCGTCCTGTGTTGTCAAGCTTCTTAGAAGAGGAAGGTCTTGAGTTTTTTTCTGAAAGCCAGATTGGTTTTCTTCCATGCTGATGTTAGTGGGTAAAGAGTTCCATAGCCGTGGTCTTTGGACTGTGAATCTTCGTTCTCCTTTTGATTTGTAGCGGGATTTGGGAATGAGGAGGAGGTTTTGGTTAGTTGATCGGAGACTTCGATTGGGTGTGTAGTGTTTTATTTTCTCGCATAGGTATTGAGCGTTTCCTTGTGTGCATGTGTGGGTGAGGCAGAGGGTCTTGAATGTGATCCGATTCTTTATGGTTAGCCAATGTAGGGTCCTCGGGGTTGGGGAGATGGATTCCCAGGGTTTTTTTCCCGCTACCAGTCTTGCTGCCGTGTTTTGGATGACTTGTAGGCGTGCAATCTGGTATTTAGGTATTCCTATGTAGAGGGAGTTTGCGTAGTCAGGTCGGGAATTGATGATGGATTCAACTACTGCTGCTTTGTCCTCTTCTGGAATGAAGGGGATGAGTCTACGTAGCAGGCGGAGGAGATGGTGAGATCTGCTGACTACTGATCCTATTTGTGCATCCATCGACATCTCTGAGGCGAAGATGACACCGAAACTTTTGGCTTTGGTGCTTGGGGAGATGGTCTGTCCAAGGATGGTGGGTGGTGTCCATGGGGTCTTTGTTTTTGTATTTAGGTTTGCTTGTAGGAGAAGAAGCTCTGTTTTGGATCCATTGAGTTTGAGGGAGCTCGTGGTCATCCAGTCATCTATCAATGTGAGGCATTTTTCTAGTCTCTGATATTGGTCTTTTTGTCCGGTGATGCGAAAGTAGAGTTGAGTGTCATCAGCGTATGAGTGGAAGCAGAAGTCCGATTTTCTGATGATATTGAGGAGTGGACGGATGTAGATGTTGAAGAGCACGAGTGATAAGGGTGATCCTTGAGGGACTCCATAAGAAATTGTGCGAGTTTCAGAGGTGAAGGCTCCTAGTTTCCATGTCTGTGAACGATTTTCTAAGAAGGATGCGATGTAGCAGAGATTTTTCGGGGGTCGCTGTCTCTGGGTCCTAAGATTACCATATATGTCATCCTTCCACAGGTGATCGCAGTGGATCCAGAAGGTTCCATCTTGGCCGAGCCGGAACAGCTCAATCAGACGGACAAGACTGGATATGAGGTGGAGGGGATTGGATACGACTTTATCCCCACCGTGCTGGACCGATCGGTGAGATCCTTAGGGGTGGGGGGGGGGGTGTGTGGGCACATGTAGAAAATGTTGGTGTTTATTACCTCCCCGTCCTGCTGCCCTTTTCTGATTGGCTGTTTCTGTCAGGTGGTGGATGAATGGTATAAGTCCAATGATGAAGAATCCTTCTTGATGGCTCGGGCTCTGATTCGGGAGGAGGGGTTGCTGTGCGGTGAGTACACATTGCTGTGTTTGGGGGGTGATTGGAACAGAAGACTGTGCGGTGACCCATGGCAGCCAATTAGGAGTCAATGTATCCTAAAAAAAAAATCAGTTTTCTCCTGGTCACTGCACTTTGCTTTATGAAATAAACCCAATGCTGTGTGTGTGAATTACCTCTGCAGGGGGCAGTTCTGGCAGCGCTATGAGTGCAGCGCTGAAAGCGGCCCAGCACTTGGAGGAGGGGCAGAGGTGTGTCGTCATCCTACCAGATTCTGTGCGCAATTACATGTAAGACTGAAATGTATTTCCTGGGAGTGGGTTATATCCGACACTTTACTACTTGTTACCCTTCCTACATCTTCACCCCCTCTTCCCCTTCTCCCTTGTACTGTGAGTACAGAACTCAGTCATGTTGTGACGAATGGGGTATGGCCTACCAGGTACATGCTTAATACCGTACCATACATACCTACATATAACCTGCCTCACTAACGGGTCTGCTTCCCATTCTCCCTTGTACTGTGGGTACCGGACTCGGTCATGTTGTGATGTATGGGATACGGCCTATCGGGGGTTATGACGTGTGTGTGTGTGACTAATGGGATACGGCCTATCGGGGGTTACGATGCGTGTGTGTGACAAATGGGATACGGCCTATTAGGCATATGTTTAATAGAGAACATGCCTCACTTCATGTCTGCTTCCCAATCTTCCTTGTACTGTGAGTACCGAATTCAGACATGTTGTGACGTATCGGATATGGCCTATCGTGGGTTATGACGTGTGTGTGTGTGTGTGTGTGTGACAAATGGGATACGGCCTATCATGGATTACAACATACAGTTGTGTGAAAAAGTATTTGCCCCCTTTCTGATCTTTTATTTTTTTGCATTATTCTCACACTTAAATGATTTCAGATCAAACTAATTTATTACACAAAGATAACTCGAGTAAATACAAAATTCAGTTTTTAAATGATGGTTAAATTTATTAAGGCAAAAAAGCTGTCCAAACCTGCCTGGCTTTATGTGAAAAAGTAATTGCCCCCTAAACCTAATAACTGGTTGTGCCACCCTTGGCGCCGATAACTGGCAATGAGTCTTTCACATGGCTGTGGAGGAATTTTGGCACACTCTTCTTTGCAGAATTGTTTTAATTCAGCCACATTGGAGGGTTTTCCGGCATGAACGGCCTGTGTGAGGTCATGATACAGCATCTCAATTGGATTGAAGTCCGGGCTTTGACTAGGCCACTCCAAAACCTAAATTTTGCTTTGTTTGAACCATTTGAGGTGGACTTGCTGTTTGTGTTTCGGATCATTGTCCTGCTGCATAACCCAAGTGCACTTGAGCTTGAGGTCAGGAACTGATGGCCGGACATTCTCCTTTAGGATTTTTTGGTAGAGCTCAGAATTCATGGTTCCATCAATGATGGTAAGTCGTCCAGGTCCTGAAGCTGCAAAGCAGCCCCAGACCATCCCCCTACCACCACCATGTCTGAGGCTCGATCCACACGGGGGCAACACGACTTCAGCGCGACTTTGCACGCCGACTTCAACGCGACTTCAGCGCGACTTTAATCAATTTACAACGCGACTTCAAGTCGCCTCCAGGACAGGCTACTTTGGCTGTGGCCAATCACAAAATAATCAGCTCTCTGGGAGGGAGGGGTTTGCCTGGGCAAACTAATTTTTTTAACTGTAAAGTTGCTTCAGTATAGATGGAGATCCAACTTGGAGGCGACTTCCATTGAATTGAATAGTACAAGTCGCCTAGAAGTCGGATCCAAGTAGTACAGGGAGTACGCTCTGAAGTCGGAGCGACTTCAGTAGTGTCAATTAAGACGCTCTGATTCCCTGTAATGTTAATCTCTTCTTGGGGCGACTTGAGGGCTTACAAGTCGGATCCCAAGTCGTCCTAGTGTGAACCGACCCTTACTGTTGGTATGATGTTCTTGTTATGAAATTCTGTATTAGTTTTATGCCAGATGTAACGGGACGCACACCTTCCAGAAAGTTACATTTTTGTCTCAGCAGTCCACAGAATATTTGCCTAAAAGTCTTGGGGATAATCAAGATGTTTTTTGGTAAATGTGAGATGAGCCTTTGTGTTCTTATTGGTCAGTGGTGGCTTTGGCCTTGGAACTCTCCCATGGAGGCCATTTTTGCCCAGTCTCTTTCTTATTGGTCAGCGGTGGCTTTGGTCTTGGAACTCTCCCATGGACGCCATTTTTGCCCAGTCTCTTTCTTATTGGTCAGCGGTGGCTTTGGCCTTGGAACTCTCCCATGGAGGCCATGTTTGCCCGGTCTCTTTCTTATTGGTGAATCATGAACACTGATCTTATCTGAGGGAAGTGAGGCCTGCAGGTCTTTAGATGTTCTGGGTTCTTTTATGACCTCCTGGATGCGTCCTCGTTGTGCTCTTAGAGTCATTTTTGTAGGCCAGCCGCTCCTGAGAAGGTACACCGCTGTTCCAAGTTATCTCCATCTGTGGATAACGGCTCTCCCCGTGGTTTACTGGAGTTCCAAAGCCTTAGAAATGGCTTTGAAACCCTTCCTAGACCAATACATGAAACATTACTTTGTTTCTAATCTGTTCTTGAATTTTTTTTAGATGGTGACATGATGTGTGGCTTTTTGTGATCTGTTAGCTTCACTTTGTCAGATGGCTTCTATTTATATGATTTCTTGCTTCAACAGGTCTGGCAGTAATCAGGCCTGGGTGTGGCAAATTAAATTTAACTCCCCTTTTCAAAAAATTGTGGTTTATCACAGTTCATTCATGAGTCAGCATGGGAGAGGGCAATTACTTTTTCACATAGGGCCAGACAGGTTTGAACAGCGTTTTTTTCCCTTAATAAATGAAATAATAATTTAAACATTGAAATTGCATCTTGGATTTACTCGGGTTATCTTTGTGTAATATTAAAATTTGTTTGATGATCTGAATCATTTAAGTGTGAGAAATATGCAAAAAAATAAATCAGAAAGGGGGCAAATACTTTTTCACACAACTGTATGTGACGTATGGGATATGGCCTATTGGGTACATATTTAATACCGTAGCATATATGCCTCGCTACGTGTCCTTTTCCCATCCTTGTAATGTGATATCTTCTACAACATGACTGAGTTCTGTATACAGAGTCATGCTTTGACATATGGGATACGGCCTATTGGATACATGTTAAATACTGTAACATACATACATGTGATGGTGAGGCCCTATGACTTTCCTTGTTTTGGGAGTAAAGAACTCGGAGGCATATGTGACGTATGGGATATGGCCTATTGAGGATTATGATGACCTATGGGATATGGCCTGTTATGGATTATGATGTATGTGACGTATGGTATACGGCCTATTAGGGATTATGATGTATGTGACTAATTGGATATGGCCTATTATGAATTTTGATGTATGAGATACGGCCTGTTAGTGATTGTGATGTATGCTATACAGCCTATTAGAGATTATGATGTATGTGACGAATGGGATACGGTCTGTTATGATGTATGGGATATGGCCTATTATGAATTTTGATGTATGGGATACGGTCTGTTATGGATTGTGATGTATGCAATGTATGGGTATGCACTATATGGCATATGGCCTATTATGGATTTTGATGTTTGTGACATATGGGATACGGCCTATTAAGGATTCTGATGTTTGTGACGTATGGTATATGGCCTATTGAGGATTGATGTATGTGAGGTATGGGATTTGGGCTATAAAAGATTATGATGTGTGTGTGACATATGGGATATGGCCTATTAGGGATTATGATGTGTGTGAGGTATGCAATACGGCCTATTGGGGATGATGTTTGCAGTGTATGGGATACGGCCTATTAGGGATTATGATGTTTGCCATGTATGGGATACGGCCTATTAGGGATTATGATGTTTGCCATGTATGGGATATGGCCTATTAGGGATTATGATGTTTGCCATGTATGGGATATGGCCTATTGGGGATTATGATGTTTGCGCGTGTATGGGATACGGCCTATTGGGGATTATGATTTTTCCATGTATGGGATACGTCCTATTGGGGATTATGATGTTTGCGCGTGTATGGGATACGGCCTATTGGGGATTATGATGTTTGCGCGTGTATGGGATACGGCCTATTGGGGATTATGATGTTTGCCATGTATGGGATACGGCCTATTGGGGATTATGATGTTTGCCATGTATGGGATACGGCCTATTGGGGATTATGATGTTTGCCATGTATGGGATATGTCTTATTGGGGATTATGATGTTTGCCATGTATGGGATACGGCCTATTGGGGATTATGATGTTTGCCATGTATGGGATACGGCCTATTGGGGATTATGATGTTTGCTATGTATGGGATACGGCCTATTGGGGATTATGATGTTTGCCATGTATGGGATATGTCTTATTGGGGATTATGATGTTTGCCATGTATGGGATACGGCCTATTGGGGATTATGATGTTTGCCATGTATGGGATACGTCTTATTGGGGATTATGATGTTTGCCATGTATGGGATACGGCCTATTGGGGATTATGATGTTTGCGCATGTATGGGATACGTCTTATTGGGGATTATGATGTTTGCGCATGTATGGGATACGGCCTATTGGGGATTATGATGTTTGCCATGTATGGGATACGGCCTATTGGGGATTATGATGTTTGCCATGTATGGGATACCTCCTTTTGGATACATGTTTTATACTGTAACATGACATTGTATGCTGTGCCCCATGACGTGTCCTCTCCCGGGACAGGACGAAGTTCCTGAGTGATAAATGGATGACCCAGAAGCAGTTCTTGAAGGTGGATGATCTGGAGGGGAGTAAGCCCTGGTAAGTGGTCAGGAGATGGTTTCAGCTGATCGTGTCGGAGTTTTTATTTTCCCACCTCCCCCTGATTTTGCCTTCTTAATCTGCTTTAGGTGGTGGAACGTCAAGGTCTCGTCTTTGTCTCTTTCTGCCCCACTGACCGTCCTTCCAACAGTCAACTGCAATCAGACCATCCAGCTCCTTCGAGAGAAAGGCTTTGACCAAGTTCCCATCGTGTCCGAGTCCGGGTGAGGCTCCCATTGCTGTCTTCATCTGGGGGGTGGGGCGTTCCGGGAGCTCTCCTCCAATAATCCGTTTTTTGTGCTTTCCAATCCAACAACTATAATTGGAGGTCAGACCAGTGAGGTCAGAAGTGTATTGGTGAAGTGTCAAGGATACGGAGTGCTGGTATCCTGTGAAACGGGCGTGACCAGAACAGTGATATATAAAATAATGTGGTTTATTAGGGACAATGCCAGAAAAACAACAATATAGCAAACGTAGACCAAGAACCTAAACCGGCGAAGCTTAATAGGTGAGAGAGACCACACACGATACACTAAACCAACTAATCAAGTTATCTATGTGCCGATGGCAAGGTAAGACTAAGAAGAGTAGTCAGTATCACAGCCAGGTTCCTACACAGAAGGTCAGGCAGAAGGAGCAGGGAGCAAGCAGGTGGGTGAGGGATCAGGAACAGAAGCAGTGCAAAACACCAAGGCAAGGGTAAGTAGCACAGGAAAGACTAAATACCTTTTCAGCAACCAGCATCAGGTGGTGACGGATTTTCTATCAGCTTCTGGGTGCTGAGACACCCGCTGGTGGACACCATAACTACAGTCTATAGGTTTGGGAGCCACAGTGCCAACAGCAGGTAAGCCCATTCCTGACATGGAGCCTCTAGCTGATGGCTTGGTCTGCATAGCCCACTCGCTGCTGCCTGATCTGCACTATATACCATAGCAATGTTTTTGTCTTTTACTGCTTGCCTCTGTCTTTGTGGCCCCCACTTTCTGACTGGTAGCTGTATGTCCGCAGGCTGGTCCTCGGGATGGTGACCCTGGGAAACATGTTGTCGTCTGTGCTGGCTGGAAAGGTGAAACCATCCGATCCGGTCACCAAAGTCATCTACAAACAGTTTACACAGGTAAGGCGAAGAGAGAAGGTGGAGAAGTTTAAACTGATGTATCTATTCTGTATATTATAATGCTCACTTGAGATGGTTCACACAGATCTTTTGTCTTCCTTGTTCATTGTATGTCTTCTGGATTTATGTCATTGGAGCAGCATGTACATAGCCCACCTCCAAAATATTCCATTTACACCAAGTGATACGATACTTACCAGAGGGATGGGAAGACCAGTTTAAGCTCTCCTTCGAAATGCCCACACCTTGTTTACCATTGGGAAGAGAGTTTGTCCTTTCTTCTTCGAGGGAGTGTAGGATGTTGGGGAACACCCTCAGAGTGGTTTTCCCCCTCCCCCCAGCTCTTCTCAGGTCCCTTTTACTTTGGTTACAGGTTTGGGTTCTTAGCAGGTGGTCCTTCTGTAATCCTTAAGCCGGCTAGGGTTGTTTCTATGAACAGATTGTTCCCTCTACATCTGTAAATCTCACCCCAAGTTTCCTGGTTCATCAGACACCACCTAGGTGTTGCTTAACCTCTGCATTGGATAATGCACTTGAAACTCTTGATCAAAAAGACCTTGTCTCTCCTCAACCAACAGCGTCTGCACAAAAGAAAAGGCTTGCACACCTGGATGCACCTCAGTTCCCGTGCAGCAGGTAGAGTCCATCTCTGGAGGGCCCTGTGCCCCCCCTGGATTGTCAGCAGGTACAGGTACTCTCTGTTGTGGACAGAGCACATCTAAAGGACTTTGTGGGGCCTTTTCCATTGAAAATTGGTCCTCTTCGGCTGATCAGCAGCCTCCTGGGGAAGGTTCTTCGGCTACCTTCCCTTGCCCCATCTTTAGTCATCTACATGTTCTAATTATTTCGGCTAAGATTCTCATTCCTTGTCCTATGGCCGTTGATGCTTCTCTTGACCTGGTGGCATCAGGAGCTTTCTCTACTCATAACTGTGGTCAGGAGTAGGCAGGCTCCGCAGCATTCCTCTGAAGGCTCCAGTGTCACCTGGGTGTCAGAAATTATGTTTTTGTTTTGTGGTCCCCATCCCTTCAGTCTAATGCTAAGAGTCAGACCTAACTTTGTATCTGCCTACCCTTGTGGTGATGTCTTCCTTGCATCCCCTTCCTCTGTCATGTTGACTCTAGTATCAAACCCCTGAGTTCTTTAGTGGTTTTAGGGTAGTCTTTTACTCCCTTTTGGACTACTTCCACCATACATCCTTTTCTATACCTTGTCTAGTGAGATTGGTTGCTGGCTAGGCAACCTCCTTCAGTAACGGTGTTTACTCCTGGGGTTAATGATTTCAGGCCTTCCTATGTAGACAGCTTGGTATTTCTTGCCTGGACCTGTGTTTTTTTTTTTTGTTTTTTTTTTGTTTTTTTTTGCACTCTGTTACTTTTGGGGCTTATCCCTCTTTTTTTTTTTTTTTGACCACATTCCTTTGTGGGATTTTTTTTTCCTGTTTGGGAATTTATTGTTCTCCCTGTTTTTAGTTTGTTCTCTTGCTGGTTCAGGTTTGGTATTCTCTTCCATGTGATTGTGTGGTCAATCCTCTCTTGGGGTGACCTCCATTCTGGTCTAGAACATCAGCTAGATGCACTTTGCTCTTCTCTTGGATGCTTTGGCAGATTCCCCTATTTGAGGGCTCCATCCATTCAGATTCAGGCATTGTTCCTTCAGGTGACCACTCTAAGCTGCAGGCAGCCCCCAGTCCTCCCTAGTGGGGCTTGTTAATTGTTGGTTGGCATGTTGCCTCACCCCTCAGTTGCACTGCTTCTGGACATCCCAACTGTATCTGAATTCCCGTGTTCCCTCAATGGACAAGAAAGAAAATGGGAGTCCATAGAGTGATTTGGGTGCTGCTACTCTGTTTGTGATCACTCTTTGTGCTTTACAACATAACTGAGGCATGCTGGATAGTAGAGGGGTTATAACGGCTCACCACCATTTTTCTGCCAATGTTCAATCCATCTGTAGGTGGCCGTATGAGTTTTCAGAGATCACCTAAAGGTGGCCAGAAGAGGAAATAGACAGATTGTGGTAGAGCGTTCAAGAGGATGGGAGAAGCTCTGGACAGATTGTGGTAGAGGGTTCCAGAGGATGGGAGAAGATCTGGACAGATTGTGGTAGATTGTTCCAGAAGATGGAAGGGGAGAAGCTCTGGACAGATTGTGGTAGAGGGTTCCAGAGGATGGGAGAAGATCTGGACAGATTGTGGTAGGACATTCCAGAGGATGGGAGAGGTTTTGGAGAAATCCTAGAGGTGAACATAGGAGGAGGAGCTAAGGGCAGGGCTGGAGAGCAGGCGGTCTTGGAAGGAGCAGAGTGGGCGGTTTGGTTGGTATTTTGAGACAAGATTGGTGAAACCTACCAATACGAGGGGTTGTCCCCCCTGAACAGGTGTCTCCATTGAAAGATGTCCCCGTAACTTTTGTTCTGGGGACAAATCTAAAATGTATTTTCCCATAATCTTTCTCAGCGACACCACAACAAATAGAGGGGTGAATCTCTCCAAAGGAGATACAGGCAGCAATAAACATTTGATAAAGCGGTCTAATCCTTCCGCACTCCATGCAAGACTTAAAAAAAAAAGTTTTTCACAATGAAACACATTAAATCTAATCTGTCACTTTGTGGCGGAATTAAAGCAGCTGTAAAGGGCGATTCCATCACAATGATGTCCCCTCAGTGCTGAGAAATGCAGGAAAATTATTAACTACCTTCTGATTGTTACCAATTTCAGTCTGCAACACAAAGCAAACCTCAATAAAAAGGATTGGGGGATCGTGCAACAGTTAGCCTGGCCCCCATGGAGCCCCAATCTCGCCATCCTATGGCCTGGCCCTTGCAGAGCTTACTTCTTGCCATATGACATAGCCTATACACAGCCCTTAGTTGGCCTGGCCCCTTCAGAGCGCTCCTCTCGCCTGTCAGATGGCCCGGCACCTGTGGAGCCCTGTTCTTCACCATCATATCGTCTGGCCCCTGCGAAGCCCTGATCTCTGCCATCATATCGCCCTGACCCCTGCTCAGCCCTGATCTCTGCCATCATATGGCCCTGACCCCTGGAAAGCCCTGATCTCTGCCATCATATGGCCCTGGCCCCTGCCCAGCCCTGATCTCTGCCATCATATGGCCCTGACCCCTGCCCAGCCCTGATCTCTGCCATCATATGGCCCTGACCCCTGCCCAGCCCTTATCTCTGCCATCATATGGCCCTGACCCCTGCAAAGCCATGATCTCTGCCATCATATCGCCCTGACCCCTGCTCAGCCCTGATCTCTGCCATCATATGGCCCTGACCCCTGCTCAGCCCTGATCTCTGCCATCATATGGCCCTGACCCCTGGAAAGCCCTGATCTCTGCCATCATATGGCCCTGACCCCTGGAAAGCCCTGATCTCTGCCATCATATGGCCCTGACCCCTGCAAAGCCCTGATCTCTGCCATCATATCGCCCAGGCCCCTGCAAAGCCATGATCTCTGCCATCATTGGGCCCTGACCCCTGAAAAGCCCTGATCTCTGCCATCATATGGCCCTGGCCCCTGCCCAGCCCTGATTTCTGCCATCATATGGCCCTGGCCCCTGCCAAGCCCTGATCTCTGCCATCATATGGCCCTGACCCCTGCCCAGCCCTGATCTCTGCCATCATTAGGCCCTGACCCCTGCAAAGCCCTTATCTCTGCCATCATAAGGCCCTGACCCCTGCCCAGCCCTGATCTCTGCCATCATATGGCCCTGATATCTGCCATCATATGGCCCTGGCCCCTGCCCAGCCCTGATCTCTGCCATCATATGGCCCTGACCCCTGAAAAGCCCTGATCTCTGCCATCATATGGCTCTGACCCCTGAAAAGCCCTGATCTCTGCCATCATATGGCTCTGACCCCTGCAAAGCCCTGATCTCTGCCATCATATGGCTCAGGCCCCTGCAAAGCCCTGATCTCTGCCATCATATGCCCCTGCCCAGCCCTGATTTCTGCCATCATATGGCCCTGGCCCCTGCCCAGCCCTAATCTCTGCCATCATTAGGCCCTGACCCCTGCAAAGCCCTTATCTCTGCCATCATAAGGCCCTGACCCCTGCCCAGCCCTGATCTCTGCCATCATATGGCCCGGATCTCTGCCATCATATGGCCCTGACCCCTGCAAAGCCCTGATCTTTGCCATCATATGGCCCTGGCCCCTGCCCAGCCCTGATCTCTGCCATCATTAGGCCCTGACCCCTGCAAAGCCCTGATCTCTGCCATTATATGGCCCTGACCCCTGCAAAGCCCTGATCTCTTCCATCATATGGCCCTGGCCCCTGCCCAGCCCTGATCTCTGCCATCATATGGCCCTGACCCCTGCAAAGCCCTGATCTCTGCCATCATATGGCCCTGACCTCTGCAAAGCCCTGATCTCTGCCATCATATGACCCTGGCCCCTGCCCAGCCCTGATCTCTGCCATCATATGGCCCTGACCTCTGCCCAGCCCTGATCTCTGCCATCATATGGCCCTGATCTCTGCCATCATATGACCCTGACCTCTGCCCAGCCCTGATCTCTGCCATCGTATGGCCCTGATCTCTGCCATTATATGGCCCTGGCCCCTGCCCAGCCCTGATCTCTGCCATCATATGGCCCTGACCTCTGCCCAGCCCTGATCTCTGCCATCATATGGTCTGGCCCCTGCAGAGCTCTGATCTCCTTATATAACGCGGCCCTTGCAAAGTTTTTATCCTGTCATCATTTTACTTTGCCCCCACAGAGCCCTGATCTCACCATCATATGACCTGGCCCTTGCAAAGCCTTCATATGACCCAGCCTCCGCAGAACCCTCATAAGGCCATCATATGACCCGGCCTTTGAGGAGCCTTTATGTTGCCATCAAATAGCCTAGTCCCCTGTTATCACCATCATGGAACCCGTCTAGAAGTATTTCAGCTTTCCAGCATTTTTGCATGAAAATGTGTAAATTTTATATATTTTACAAATAAGCTTTTAGCACCTGATGTGGGGCTCCCAGAGCACTATGGGTAACCCGAGGCAGCCCAGTAGAAGCCGCCTGCCTCATGGTTATGGAGAAGAATACAGAATATACGTTGTCATTCTTTTGTATCTAATCCACAATAAATACAATTCCTTTATTTTCCTGTTGGGGAGGGGTAATATACAGATTTTCCTGTGGGGGAGGGGTAATATACAGATTTTCCTGTTGGAGAGGGGTAATATACAGATTTTCCTGTTGGGGAGGGGTAATATACAGATTTTCATGTTGGGGAGGGGCAATATACAGATTTTCCTGTTGGGGAGGGGCAATATACAGATTTTCCTGTTGGGGAGGGGCAATATACAGATTTTCCTGTTGGGGAGGGGCAATATACAGATTTTCCTGTTGGGGAGGGGTAATATACAGATTTTCCTGTTGGGGAGGGGCAATATACAGATTTTCCTGTTGGGGAGGGGCAATATACAGATTTTCCTGTTGGGGAGGGGTAATATACAGATTTTCATGTTGGGGAGGGGCAATATACAGATTTTCCTGTTGGGGAGGGGCAATATACAGATTTTCCTGTTGGGGAGGGGCAATATACAGATTTTCCTGTTGGGGAGGGGCAATATACAGATTTTCCTGTTGGGGAGGGGTAATATACAGATTTTCCTGTTGGGGAGGGGCAATATACAGATTTTCCTGTTGGGGAGGGGCAATATACAGATTTTCCTGTGGGGGAGGGGCAATATACAGATTTTCCTGTGGGGGAGGGGCAATATACAGATTTTCCTGTTGGGGAGGGGTAATATACAGATTTTCCTGTTGGGGAGGGGCAATATACAGATTTTCCTGTTGGGGAGGGGTAATATACAGATTTTCCTGTTGGGGAGGGGCAATATACAGATTTTCCTGTTGGGGAGGGGCAATATACAGATTTTCCTGTTGGGGAGGGGTAATATACAGATTTTCCTGTGGGGGAGGGGTAATATACAGATTTTCCTGTGGGGGAGGGGTAATATACAGATTTTCCTGTTGGGGAGGGGCAATATACAGATTTTCCTGTTGGGGAGGGGCAATATACAGATTTTCCTGTTGGGGAGGGGCAATATACAGATTTTCCTGTTGGGGAGGGGCAATATACAGATTTTCCTGTGGGGGAGGGGTAATATACAGATTTTCCTGTGGGGGAGGGGTAATATACAGATTTTCCTGTGGGGGAGGGGTAATATACAGATTTTCCTGTTGGGGAGGGGCAATATACAGATTTTCCTGTTGGGGAGGGGCAATATACAGATTTTCCTGTTGGGGAGGGGCAATTTTCCTGTGGGGGGGGGTAATATACAGATTTTTCTGTTGGGGAGGGGTAATATACAGATTTTCCTGTTGGGGAGGGGCAATATACAGATTTTCCTGTGGGGGAGGGGCAATTTTCCTGTGGGGGAGGGGTAATATACAGATTTTTCTGTTGGGGAGGGGTAATATACAGATTTTCCTGTTGGGGAGGGGCAATTTTCCTGTGGGGGGAGGGGTAATATACAGATTTTCATGTTGGGGAGGGGCAATATACAGATTTTCCTGTTGGGGAGGGGCAATATACAGATTTTCCTGTTGGGGAGGGGCAATATACAGATTTTCCTGTTGGGGAGGGGTAATATACAGATTTTCCTGTTGGGGAGGGGCAATATACAGATTTTCCTGTTGGGGAGGGGCAATATACAGATTTTCTGTTGGGGAGGGGTAATATACAGATTTTCCTGTTGGGGAGGGGCAATATACAGATTTTCCTGTTGGGGAGGGGCAATATACAGATTTTCCTGTTGGGGAGGGGCAATATACAGATTTTCCTGTTGGGGAGGGGCAATATACAGATTTTCCTGTTGGGGAGGGGTAATATACAGATTTTCCTGTTGGGGAGGGGCAATATACAGATTTTCCTGTTGGGGAGGGGCAATATACAGATTTTCCTGTTGGGGAGGGGCAATTTTCCTGTGGGGGTGGGGTAATATACAGATTTTTCTGTTGG
>JBBGZY010002808.1:0-145052 GCA_037952925.1 Lithobates clamitans | reverse complement strand
GTGGCGATCTCCATCCTCCCTGTGGCGATCTCCATCCTCCCTGTGGCGATCTCCATCCTCCCTGTGGCGATCTCCATCCTCCCTGTGGCGATCTCCATCCTCCCTGTGGCGATCTCCATCCTCCCTGTGGCGATCTCCATCCTCCGATCAGCGTGTGATAATACAGTTCGGGGCCATTCCACTGTTCAAAAAACGCGCTGCCTCCTCGTCTGTGATAGGCAGAACACTCAGCGGTCAGCCTATCATGGACATGCTCTCATTCTCATACCATGGACGAGGATGAGAACATGTCCGCTATAGGCTGTACACTGACTGCTGGGAAATGGAGTGTTCCGCCTATCACAGACGAGGAGGAGGCGCAGCTTTTGAAAGCTGGAATAGCCTCCGAACTTCATTATCACACGCTGGCCGCCGTCTGCCTGCATGACACGCTGATCATGTAGGCAGACGGCGGTGACTCGAGCATAAGTCGAGGGGGCACTTTCAGCCTAAAAAAAAGGCTGAAAATCTCGACTTATACCAAGTATATACGGTATACACCCACGGCATCTACAAAGTCTAATTTTAATGGTATACACATTCAATTAGCTAGACCGTAGGTGTATTACTTTTATACAAGCCACGGGCTTCGGTCTTAAAAAATGTTACCAAAAATGGCCGCTGTAGTTACATGCGCAGGCCCACTAGGGGCACCGCACAAATGACGGGAGGTGTAGCAAGATGGATGCTCCAGATGACATCTTAAATGAGTAAACGCGCAGGACAGGGTTACAGAACGTCTTTGCGTCACTTCGATAGGATTTTTCTCTTGGCGCTTGTGTTTTCATTACATGCCTGTAACCTTTAGAGTAAATGTGAGTATATCTCCATTTTTTAAACAAATAAAAAGTTTAGGACCAAAACAATTGATTATGAAATGAATCGATTACTATTTTCATCGAATTAATTGGGCAGTAACATAATGGGGTTAAAAAAAAACAAAAAATAGCCCTTTATAGTACATAAAGAGCAAATAATCACTACTGCAAATATTACTTTCACTGTTCCACAGTAAAAAAACAAAAAGGAACCCCTTACAGTAGCAATTATTTGCTCTTTTTGTACTATTATGCCTAATTTTAGTTTTTTTTTTTTTTACCCAGATTATGTTGCTAAACATGTTAGGCCTGGATCACACCTATGTGTTTTTTTGTGCTTTTTGCAGAAACCCACTACAGTTTATTTAACATGGTTTCCTATGGGACACTTTAACATCTATGCTTTTTTTAGCTGCTGCATATTTGATAAGGGTCAAGGACTTTTTTCCAACACAAAACGGTGCTTTTTTGGTTCAATAGACTTCAATGGAGAAGCTGAAGAAAAGCATGTAATGCACTTTTGCAGCAATTTTTTTTTTTTTTTTAATCTGCCCAACAAATTGGCCAAAGCAATATAGTGAATTGCAGCAAAAATCACATGCGCAAAAATCAAAACACACAGCAAAAACACTGCAGAAACAGATCAAATCAGAAATAAACTGCATAGGTGTGTATCGAGCATTATGCTGGCCACACCGATCACTTTTCAGACAAGAATAGGCATACGAAAAATCTTTTTACATTCGCTGAATGAAAGAATTTTGTTTGAAAATGTCACTTGCTTTTAACATTTTTTAAAAATCAATGTAATTTCTGAACGGAAACTAAATACACTGTCTAGAAATTCCTTTGACCAAGAAGTTTTCGATTTCTAAATTTTCCTGTCACTGTGGTTGAAAACGAACGTCAATTTGACCCCACTAACGATTAGAAAATCGAACGTTCTTAAAATGACATTTTTTTTTTTGAAGAAAGACATTTTTTTTTTTTTTTTGTATGGCCAGCATATAATATATTAGTCTGATATATACCAGATTCAACCTCTAATAGTATATACTGTATATCTCTTCTGTCTGTTATTCTCAGAGTTGATTAGAGATTTAACCAACAATATAGTTATTTAAATTTACCACTGCATAGAGATATTTAAGAATAAATTGCCTTTTTTTAAAACTTTACATATTAACCACTTAAGGACCGCCTCACGCCGATTTACGTCGGCAAGGCGGCACGGGCAGGCAAAATCACGTACATGTACGTGATTTGCCTCCCGCGGGTGGGGGGTCCGATTGGACCCCGCCGCCCGAGGCGGTCCCGTTCTGTCCCCCGGCGATCAGAGACGAGGGGGAGGCCATCCGTTCGTGGCCCCCCCCTCGCGATCGCCGCCGGCCAATGGGAACACTCCTTTGCTGCTGTATGCTAAACAGCAGCAAAGGAAGTGATGTCATCTCCCCTCGGGTCGGTAGTTTCCGTTCCGGCCCGAGGAGAGACGACATGTGAGTGAGTGCACCAACACACACACACACACAGTAGAACATGCCAGGCATACAAAACACCCCGATTCCCCCCCCCCCTGTCACAAACTGACACCAGCAGTTTTTTTTTTTATCTGATTACTGCTGTGTCAGTTTGTGACAGTTACTGTGTTAGCACAGTTACTGTTACCCCCCTGTAGGTCTAGGGTACCCCCCTAACCCCCTCCTAATAAAGTTTTAACCCCTTGATCACCCCCTGTCACCAGTGTCGCTAAGCGATCATTTTCTGATCGCTGTATTAGTGTCGCTGGTGACGCTAGTTAGTGAGTTAAATATTTAGGTTCGCCGTCAGCGTTTTATAGCGTCAGGGACCCCCATATACTATCTAATAAATGTTTTAACCCCTTGATTGCCCCCTAGTTAACCCTTTCACCACTGATCACCGTATAACCGTTACGGGTGACGCTGGTTAGTTCGTTTATTTTTTATAGTGTCAGGGCACCCGCCGTTTATTACCGAATAAAGGTTTAGCCCCCCGATCGCCCGGCGGTGATATGCGCCGCCCCAGGCAGCTTCAGATTAGCGCCAATACCGCTAACACCCACGCACGCAGCATACGCCTCCCTTAGTGGTATAGTATCTGATCGGATCAATATCTGATCCGATCAGATCTATACTAGCGTCCCCAGCAGTTTAGGGTTCCCAAAAATGCAGTGTTAGTGGGATCAGCCCAGATACCCGCTAGCACCTGCGTTTTGCGCCTCCGCCCAGCCCACCCAAGTGCAGTATCGATCGATCACTGTCACTTACAAAACACTAAACACATAACTGCAGCGTTCGCAGAGTCAGGCCTGATCCCTGCGATCGCTAACAGTTTTCTTGGTAGCATTTTGGTGAACTGGCAAGCACCAGCCCCAGGCAGCGTCAGGTTAGCGCCAGTACCGCTAACACCCACGCACACACCGTACACCTCCCTTAGTGGTATAGTATCTGTACGGATCAATATCTGATCCAATCAGATCTATACTAGCGTCACCAGCAGTTTAGGGTTCCCAAAAACGCAGTGTTAGCGGGATCAGCCCAGATACCCGCTAGCACCTGCGTTTTGCCCCTCCGCCCAGCCCAGCCCACCCAAGTGCCGTATCGATCGATCACTGTCACTTACAAAACACTAAACGCATAACTGCAGCGTTCGCAGAGTCAGGCCTGATCCCTGCGATCGCTAACAGTTTTTTTTGTAGCGTTTTGGTGAACTGGCAAGTGCCAGCGGCCTAGTACACCCCGGTCGTAGTCAAACCAGCACTGCAGTAACACTTGGTGACATGGCGAGTCCCATAAGTGCAGTTCAAGCTGGTGAGGTGGCAAGCACAAGTAGTGTCCCGCTGCCACCAAAAAGACAAACACAGGCCCGTCGTGCCCATAATGCCCTTCCTGCTGCATTCGCCAATCCTAATTGGGAACCCACCGCTTCTGCAGCGCCCGTACTTCCCCCATTCACATCCCCAACCAAATGCAGTCAGCTGCATGAGAGGCATTTTTATGTCCTCCCGAGTACCCCTACCCAACGAACCCCCCCAAAAAAGATGTTGTGTCTGCAGCAAGCGCGGATATAGGCGTGACACCCGCTATTATTGTCCCTCCTGTCCTGACAATCCTGGTCTTTGCATTGGTGAATGTTTTGAACGCTACCATTCACTAGTTGAGTATTAGCGTAGGGTACAGCATTGCACATACTAGGCACACTTTCACAGGGTCTCCCAAGATGCCATCGCATTTTGAGAGACCCGAACCTGGAACCGGTTACCGTTATAAAAGTTAGTTACAAAAAAAGTGTAAAAAAAAAAAAAAATATGAAATAAAAAAAAAGTTGTCGTTTTATTGTTCTCTCTCTCTCTCTCTCTCTCTATTCTCTCTCTCTATTGTTCTGCTCTTTTTTACTGTATTCTATTCTGCAATGTTTTATTGTTATTGTTATTATGTTTTATCATGTTTGTTTTTCAGGTGTGTAATTATTTATACTTTACTGTTTACTGTGCTTTATTGTTAACCATTGTTAACCGTTTTTTTGTCTTCAGGTACGCCATTCACGACTTTGAGTGGTTATACCAGAATGATGCCTGCAGGTTTAGGTATCATCTTGGTATCATTCTTTTCAGCCAGCGGTCGGCTTTCATGTAAAAGCAATCCTAGTGGCTAATTAGCCTCTAGACTGCTTTTACAAGCCGTGGGAGGGAATGCCCCCCCCCCCCCCACCGTCTTCCGTGTTTTTCTCTGGCTCTCCTGTCTCAACAGGGAACCTGAGAATGCAGCCGGTGATTCAGCCAGCTGACCATAGAGCTGATCAGAGACCAGAGTGGCTCCAAACATCTCTATGGCCTAAGAAACCAGAAGCTACGAGTATTTCATGACTTAGATTTCGCCGGATGTAAATAGCGCCATTGGGAAATTGGGGAAGCATTTTATCACACCGATCTTGGTGTGGTCAGATGCTTTGAGGGCAGAGGAGAGATCTAGGGTCTAATAGACCACAATTTTTTCAAAAAAGAGTACCTGCTATCATAGGGGATATTTACATTCCCCGAGATAACAATAAAAATGATTAAAAAAAAAAATATGAAAGGAACAGTTTAAAAGTAAGATTAAAAAAGCAAAAAAATAATAAAGAAAAAAAAAAAAAAGCACCCCTGTCGCCCCCTGCTCTCGCGCTAAGGCGAACGCAAGCGGCGGTCTGTCGTCAAACGTAAACGGCAATTGCACCATGCATGTGAGGTATCACCGCGAAGGCCAGATCGAGTGCAGTAATTTTTCCAGTAGACCTCCTCTGTAAATCTAAAGTGGTAACCTGTAAAGGCTTTTGAAGGCTTTTAAACATGTATTTATTTTGTTGCCACTGCACGTTTGTGCGCAATTTTAAAGCATGTCATGTTTGGTATCCATGTACTCGGCCTAAGATCATCTTTTTTATTTCATCAAACATTTGGGCAATATAGTGTGTTTTAGTGCATTAAAATTTAAAAAAGTGTGTTTTTTCCCCAAAAAATGCGTTTGAAAAATCGCTGCGCAATTATTGTGTGAAAAAAAAAAAAATGAAACGCCCACCATTTTAATCTGTAGGGCATTTGCTTTAAAAAAATATATAATGTTTGGGGGTTCAAAGTAATTTTTTTGCAAAAAAAAAAAAATTTTCATGTAAACAATAAGTGTCAGAAAGGGCTTTGTCTTCAAGTGGTTAGAAGAGTGGGTGATGTGTGACATAAGCTTCTAAATGTTGTGCATAAAATGCCAGGACAGTTCAAAACCCCCCCAAATGACCCCATTTTGGAAAGTAGACACCCCAAGCTATTTGCTGAGAGGCATGTCGAGTCCATGGAATATTTTATATTGCGACACAAGTTGCGGGAAAGAGACAAATTTTTTTTTTTTTTTGCACAAAGTTGTCACTAAATGATATATTGCTCAAACATGCCATGGGAATATGTGAAATTACACCCCAAAATACATTCTGCTGCTTCTCCTGAGTACGGGGATACCACATGTGTGGGACTTTTTGGGAGCCTAGCCGCGTACGGGACCCCGAAAACCAAGCACCGCCTTCAGGCTTTCTAAGGGCGTGAATTTTTGATTTCACTCTTCACTGCCTATCACAGTTTCGGAGGCCATGGAATGCCCAGGTGGCACAAAACCCCCCCAAATGACCCCATTTTGGAAAGTAGACACCCCAAGCTATTTGCTGAGAGGTATAGTGAGTATTTTGCAGACCTCACTTTTTGTCACAAAGTTTTGAAAATTGAAAAAAGAAAAAAAAAAAATGTTTTTTCTTGTCTTTCTTCATTTTCAAAAACAAATGAGAGCTGCAAAATACTCACCATGCCTCTCAGCAAATAGCTTGGGGTGTCTACTTTCCAAAATGGGGTCATTTGGGGGGGGGTTTGTGCCACCTGGGCATTCCATGGCCTCCGAAACTGTGATAGGCAGTAAAGAGTGAAATCAAAAATTTTCACCCTTAGAAATCCTGAAGGCAGTGATTGGTTTTCGGGGTCCCGTACGCGGCTAGGCTCCCAAAAAGTCCCACACATGTGGTATCCCCATACTCAGGAGAAGCAGCTAAATGTATTTTGGGGTGCAATTCCACATATGCCCATGGCCTGTGTGAGCAATATATCATTTAGTGACAACTTTATGAAAAAAAAAAAAAAAAAAGTGTCACTTTCCCGCAACTTGTGTCAAAATATAAAATATTCCATGGACTCAATATGCCTCTCAGCAAATAGCTTGGGGTGTCTACTTTCCAAAATGGGGTCATTTTGGGGGGTTTTGTGCCACCTGGGCATACCATGGCCTCCGAAACTGTGATAGGCAGTGAAGAGTGAAAGCAAAAATTTACACCCTTAGAAATCCTGAAGGTGGTGATTGGTTTTCGGGGCCCCGTACGCGGCTAGGCTCCCAAAAAGTCCCACACATGTGGTATCCCCATTTTTCAATCACAAAAAAAATAAATATTCAATGGGTTCAACATGCCTCTCAGCAATTTCCTTGGGGTGTCTACTTTCCAAAATGGGGTCATTTGGGGGGGTTTTGTACTGCCCTGCCATTTTAGCACCTCAAGAAATGACATAGGCAGTCATAAACTAAAAGCTGTGTAAATTCCAGAAAATGTACCCTAGTTTGTAGACGCTATAACTTTTGCGCAAACCAATAAATATACGCTTATTGACATTTTTTTTACCAAAGACATGTGGCCGAATACATTTTGGCCTAAATGTATGACTAAAATTTAGTTTATTGGATTTTTTTTATAACCAAAAGTAGAAAATATCATTTTTTTTCAAAATTTTCGGTCTTTTTCCGTTTATAGCGCAAAAAATAAAAACCGCAGAGGTGATCAAATACCATCAAAAGAAAGCTCTATTTGTGGGAAGAAAAGGACGCAAATTTCGTTTGGGTACAGCATTGCATGACCGCACAATTAGCAGTTAAAGCGACGCAGTGCCAAATTGGAAAAAGACCTCTGGTCCTTAGGCAGCATAATGGTCCGGGGCTCAAGTGGTTAACTAAATTATACACCACACTTTTTTTTTTTGGTTGTTAACCGATTAATCGATTTAATCAAAACAATAATAGGCCAACTAATCGATTATGAAAAGAATCGTTAGTTGCAGCCCTAAAAAAAGTTTATAAAGTGGTATTACGCTATGGACACTCTTCTCTTCTTTATATGGTAACAACGGAGGAAACGCTAATAGCAAATTACAGATCGATCATTTCCAGAGTGCTACACAGTGGCATATACTGTGGCTGCGCAATACCCCTGGGGGGTAAGGCAAAATTGAGTGCATTCATAATAAGAGCACGGATAAGATCACCAGCACCATTATCACCCAATTAAGAGGACAAGAAAAAGCATAATTTCTTGAAAAGCACTGGACACTTTTAAATAGCACAAGTCACTTTTTTATCACTACACCCAATGTGATAAGGATTGTTTTTAGTCTTTATTTTTTTTTTTAATATTATCATTTCTGGTGCATATTTCTTAAGTTTTTCTTTAACACATTTTAGTAAATTTTTTTTTTTATAACAAATGTATGTTGCAAACACTAGCCTATGTAACAACCATTTGTCACATTAATTAGCAGGGGGTCAAACCCCCCCCCCCCCCCCCTATATTCTACTAACACATGTGGAATGGAAAGCTGGATTAAGAGCACATAGGGGTTGCGATTTTCACATACGCCATCAGCACATGTCACCATTAACCCTGAAGACACTCAAAACTTTTTGAGTGTTGCACTCTGCAGAGGGTGTAACACATAAGCACAAATTTTAATATGCAAAAACTGTCATACACCTCTATCCAGGTCACCATACTGATTTTTTTTTTTTTGGCTATTTTTCAGCACTTTATTTACTTCAAGCACTTTAATATTACATATATTAGTCTCTCTGAGGAATAGCGCCACACCTACACCCTTCCCAATCTAACTCGAATGGAGTCTTTCCGAGTGGCTCCGACTGCATCCGAGCGGCTCCGAGTGTCGCCGGCACCCCCGCACCTCTGGCCAAATGCGGTACTGCACACCGCAGAGGCTTGAATCCTGCTCATTTTGTGGGACAACACTTGCAAACAGTCGGGATTTTAAAAAAATAGCTCTTGTTGCGAAATGCCTGTTAACTGAGTTACTCGCAATCCGAGGTATTACTGTGTGTGTATATGTATGTATGTATGTATGTATGTATATGTGTGTATATATATATATGTATAAATTTCTCTCTTCAGCCAGCTGTGTTTACTAGGGCAGCTTACAACCCCCCCCCCCCCTTTATGTCAGTATTTTGTTGGACCATCTTTTGCTTTAATTCCAGCCTGCGTTCACATCTGAGCGTTTTCAGCTCCTAAAACGCTCAACAAAATCCTATTCATTTTAATGGCACCTGTTCACATCTGAGCATTTTGTCACCTGAAGCTTCTTTGGGGCAGATTACAGGTGTTTTTCTGCCTTTTACATTGGTGACCTGAACAAAATTGCGGTAAAAAACGTGCGACTTTGAAACGCTCAGGTGTGAATGCAGTCTTAGTCTATTGGGATATGTCTCTACTAACTTTTGAACATCTTCACTTTACAATATTTGCCCACTCTTTGCAGGACTGATCAAGTTCACTTAAATTTGATGCTGACCATTTGTGGACTGCAGTCTTCAAATCATTCCACAGATTTTCAATGGGGTTTAAGTCTGAGCTCTGACTAGGCAATGCAAGGACATTCACCTTTTTTTTTTTTTTTTTTTTACAACCATTGTGTGGTTATTTTTGCTTTGTGCTTTGGGTCATTATGTTGGAACTGGAAGGTAAACCTTCTTCCCATTGACAACTTTCTGGCAGAGGGCAGCAGATTTTCAAGAATCTGGTATTTTGCCCCATCCATTTTTCCTTCTATCCTGATAGTGTTTCAGTCCCTGCTGCAGAGAAACACCCCCATAACAGGATATTACCACCTCCATGCCTTACTGTAGGAATGGTGTTATTTGGATGGTGAGCTGTATTGAATTTCTGCCAGACATATTGTTTGGTGTTGAGGCCAAATAATTTTAGTCTTATCTGACCACCTAAAATGCACCTTGAATCTGAGGCCACATGGAAAAAGTTGTTACACTCAGACGGGACTAAAATTGAAGGGGCTAGAATCCATCTCTTCCCTTAATAAAAGCAGTGCATGCAGTACACAAAAACACGGGCTATGCATACAGTTAACCTATTGATCGCCCTAGATGTTTAAAGGAGAAGTCCAGCCTGAGCTTTTTAGGCTGGGCTTCTCCTCTGGGTCACAGGAGTGCAATTCGTGTTGCACTCCTGTGACCCGTTTTCAGCAAGAGCGGTCTGAAGTCCGCTCTCTGCCGACATCACTGCCATCAGTCGAGGCAGCGCGTCATCCCGACTTCCCAAGTCTGGATCCGCCAGCTGCCTTGATTGATGACCGTCTCAGCGAGCCGCTCCACAGCTCAGCGCTCCAGTGAGCATGGAGAAGCAGAGAGGAGAGAAGCTGACTGACAGTGAGCAGCTCTCCTCTTGGATCTGTGAAAACCGAGCCATCGGCTATGTTCCGTGGCTCAGTTCTCAGTGCAGAGACGGCGGGGGACAGCTGCAGTGTCTGATGTTGCATCCACATAGGTAAGTATGAATAAATGAAAAACAAAAAAAGCGTCGCTTTTAACCCCTTCCTAGCCAGTGTCGTTAGTACAGTGACAGTGCATAATTTTAGCACTGATCACTGTATTCGGGTAACTGGTTCCCTAATTAGTCAGAAGTGTTGTGTTCAATTGTCCACCTCAATATTGCACAGAGGGGGACACTGCAATAGGAATCAGTGCTGATGGTGTATACAGGTTAGAGTGGCAGCCTGACAACATCAATATTTGTTATTGGTAAATGAACATATGATACGTGACATAAGGAAGATAGTTTGGCTCCTAAGTGGTTTGTTAAATCTTCCCATCTGCAGGGTGATTGGATCAAGAAAATAGATGTATGTTTTGTAGGTGTGGTTGTTGCACTTGAAAGTTAAAATGATTAACCATTTCCCTTTAGCATGTATTTGTACACAATGCTTAAAAAAAGGCCTGCTTGTTTGTGCGAAACATAACTTTTTGTTATGGAGAACTGATATGGAGAAGTTTGGGGGACATATAAGGACATATAAATACATACTCGCCTGTATGCTGCAGCTTTGGTATGATGCTGCAGCTGTCCCCTGCCAGCTCGAAGCCCAAGAACTGAGCAATCACATGACCGGTGATCACTCAGTTCTGTCAGCTCAGAGCAGTGACTGACAGTCACCACTCTCTGCTTTGCTCCTCCAGCACTCACTGAAGCACAGGACACACTTAGGGGGGCCCAGCTGACTTAAACTCTCAGCCAAGTGCTGAGAGCCTGATCCAGCTGTCAGTCAGGCAGCTGTGCGGGTCCCGACAATATATCGCTGGGATCCTTCCAGAGCCCAGCGTGGCTCTGTAAAGTCAGCCAGCAGCAGGCTTTAGCTTGCTGCCATCTGTTTTTTGGTTACAGGAGTGCAAAAGTGCACTCCTGTGACCCAGAAAAGTACTGCCCAAAAATGTTTTGGCCATATTACTTTTTAAATAGCACTTTAATAAAGAGCTATATTGACTGAGTTACTAGATTTAGAAGTCTTTTGTGTGACCACTTTTGAAATATTGGAGAATAGAAATTACCAATTTGTGCCATTATGCTGCTTTTTTTTATGCACAAGGCATTAAAGTGATTGCAAAATCTTGTGTTTATTTTTATATAAAAAAAAAATTATACTTGCCCGCTCTGTGCAGTGGTTTTGCACAGGGAACCTCTGATCCTCCTCCTTCTCGGCTCTATTGAAATTGAACCTCACACCTTGGCTTGGCAAGGAAAAAATGCTAACTGAGCTGTCCTGATCAAAAACTTTCCAAAAAAATAGTATGGATAGACCTCTTCTTTCATAACTATTTAATTTTGTATTTGGTTAATGCTTCAAACGTGAGGCCTTTTTTCTTATTTTTCTGATTTCCATTTGTTGTCATAACATGAGTCACCCGCCACTGACACTCAATATAGTGTCACATTAATAATAAGGTGTCTCCAGTGATTGCTTGCCTAAAAGCTTAGATCAAGCAGGTGCACTGCGCCCGGAAAGCGAGGGAGGTTGACTGAAGCTTGTCATTGAACTGGCATGGAGTAAAAGAACAAATGTTTGCAAGACTGTTATTTGAATAAGAATCAACACGAGGGAGAATTTTATTCACACGAGGCTCTGTGAAAGGGTTTATTTATAGAGCGAATGCAGCATGTTCTTTGGGAGCATACAAGCATAATCTCCATTTTCAGCCTGAAAATTAAAAAACAAAAAGAAAAAAGCCTAGTATGACTCGACCAATGTAAAATACATAAATATTACTGAGGTTTCTGTGTCTTTTTTGCATTAAATTAAAATGCAAATCACAGCAAACTGGTTTCATAAACACTATTGGGGTGCTATACAAGCACGTCACTCTAAATTGCATTTAGAATCACCAAACATTCAAACAACTGCACAAGAGTTTGCAAACTAAGATCAGGTGGTTTTTAAAGTGGATTTGTCCTGAAAAAAAAAACAAGGCTTGCCTCATTTTTAAAATGCTATTTACATGGCTTTTCATTTGGCATTTAATACATATGGGGGTTATTTACTAAAACTGAGTGCAAAATCTGGTGCAGCTCTGCATAGAAACTAATCTGCTTCCAGGTTGTATTGCCAAAGCTTAAGGCGTTAACTGAAAAAAAAAAAAAAAGACAAATTCTGTTCCTTTAAAGCATGTTTTACAGCACAGTGCTTGTGCTGTATAATTTGGACCCCTGCAACACCCAAAAAACTCGCTGATCCTGACAGTTTCTCCCCTATGCAAACAGACCACAATAATCATGGCTGCTGAGCCCTGACATTGTGGTCTGTTTGCGTCCCTCCGTCAGCTGCAGCCTGCACTCCTGTCTCTGTCTCCTGTGTGGCCCCCCCCTCCCCTCTCAGCGTGTCACCTAGTGACAGTGCCACCCCATCCCCTTCCTGCTGCAGGAATAACATCTATGTGTTTACATACTTCTGTTTCTTAATAGAGTTGCCCCCCTGTCTCTGTGTTTTTATATTAAAAAAATACCTCCTTCGCCATGATTCACAGCGGCTCCCGGCGATCCCATGACCGGCTGTGTCTCCTCTTTCCTCTCTCCTCCACGCATCCTGCAGATGTCAGCGGGGGGAAACCTTGGCCCCGCCCGCTGCTTCTGCAAGATGGGCAGAGAGGAGAAACAGCTGGTTACATGAGAGCCAGGAGCCGCCGTGAAATACGGTGAAGGAGGTTTTTTTTTTTGTTTTGTTTTTTAATGAAACGGACACAGGGGGGCACTCTATTAGGATACAGCACTAAGTGTGTAAATGACCGAAAGTGGGATAACAACCACTTTAATTTAGCAAGATGAAAGTGGAAGCTGATTGGCTGCCATGCACAGCTGCACCAGATTCAGAGTATTCCAGTTTTGGTAAGTCTACTTTTTTAATCACTGACCTGGAGCAACTATGCAGAGCAGGAAAGTCAGAAGCGACCTTATTTTCATGCCTTAGCCAGAAGGGTTCAAATGAGCACCAGACTTATTACCATTTTCGGAGAAAGGGGTCAGCAATGGCAGCCTCCATTTTTGTCTCAGAAAAATGTCCGGTAATCTGAAATTTGTAGAGAAGCTCATAATGGGGGTTCTGCCATTTGTGCTAGAGGTATTCTGCATACAGCAAAGCTTTCTCTGGTTTTAGGGCAACTTTTTATAGGCTTTTAAAGCTCCATCCAGGTTATATTTGAGATTAAACACAGATCATAATTGTAGTGCTGCCTGCCACTTTAAGCAAGCTACTATCTGACTTCAGTAAACGCTAACACTACTTGATGGAAGCCGGGTGGAAGCCTGCTAGCTGCTTGTCTAAAGTACCAGTTGGCACTCCCAGTAAAAATTTTCAAAAAGATACCAAACTGGATCTGATGGGCAGTTTAAAACCTCAAACAAATCTGCAAAAACATTGCTGAAAACTTTAACAATGCCTTGTAAAGATTTCTGTATACATTGCTCTGGGTTTGCAGACACCGGGGTTTGAAGTGATAGAAATATCTGTAGAAAGTGACTTTCGATGATGGTATGGAGGTATTGCATAGGAGTATTTCATACTTGCCACATTCTAGCAGGTGTTGCATGCTAGCTTTTTATTTATTTATTTATTTTTACATTTCTCTTGTACAGCTAGAATGCATAGATTTATATAGATCTGTAGCTTTATTTTTATGTAGGAAAGTATGGCAAGTAAAGTAGGCTTTTGTCTGCTAAAGCTGGCCATAGATGGAAATTTGGACAGTTCTGCAAGAATTGGCCGAATTTCAATCCATGTGTGTGGGGTTCATGTTTGACAGAAGTTGATCTTTAGATAGGAATGTTGAGATGGCATCTCGCTTGTGTGGATGGAGGAATCCAGATTTATTTATTTTTATCCCATCTTCTTCAGAGTCCCAGTTGACATACTGACCCTTTTTGTTGAGTAAAACCCACAAATATAGTTAAATAAGGAAATCTTGGCCATTAATGTACTTCTATGTACCATTCTTCCCATGGCATGCCATTGTGGTAGTAAACCACGAGGCAGTGGTGAAAGGGAGTAGTAGAAGATGTCTGCAGTTTTCTTTTCAACCCTTCAGTTACTCTGGCAGCCTTAGCTACTTATTCATTCCTTGTCTTTATATTGCTTTACATATCTTTCACAGAGGATGTTATTTTATAGCTTATACGAGTGAGCGTATGTGCCATTGACCACATAATACACAAAGGAATGTAATTTTCACTGCACATTCCAATGTCCATATAATCTGTATTATAGCGAAAGTTAACAATTATGCATCAATATTGTTGCTTCAAATTTCTGTGAAGGTCATTGAGATAATGAACATTAATATACTTTTCAAGCTTTTTTTTTTTTAATTCAAGTAAATGACTGGCATATTCATGCAAGAAAACAATTTTGCCCGATGTGATGTACTACCAGAAAACCACATCACACACCACATATAATTTTTTTTTTTTTTATAATGCAATTAATGCATAACAATGCCTTCTAAACTAAGTAGGCCCAAAATAAAAAGAGATATTCTAGCAAAGCATAATACAGAACACAACACATGGAAAGAAAAGTAGTAACATTTATAAAAATTTAAATATAAAGACTATAGGCTGCCCCCCTTCCACCAATAAAGACAATGTCTTTATTTATTTTTTAACCACTTCAGCCCTGGAAGATTTTACCCCCTTCCTGACCAGAGCATTTTTTGCGATTCGGCACTGCGTCGCTTTAACTGACAATTGCGCGGTCGTGCAACATTGCAACCAAAGTTGACACCTTTTTTTTTTTTTTTCCCACAAATACAGCTTTCTTTTGGTGGTATTTGTTCACCTCTGCGGTTTTTATTTTTTGCGCTATAAACAAAAAGAGCGACAATTTTAAAAATGCAATTTTTTTTTACTTTTTGCTATAATATCCCCCCAAAATAGGCAAGAGAGCGACATCCCTGCCAGAGATTACCAACCAGTGAAGGTGTCTGTAGTTCTTTATTTGGAACGCTTGAGAGGAGTATTAATCTATTTAAGCAAATTTTAAACAGAGTATGATCATCTAAAAAGGGCTTACGTGTACCATGTACATGGCATAAAAAAGGTAAGATAATTCAAGACACATAGCTGAGAAATTATGCTGCTATTTAGGTCAAGTGATAAAAATGAATAGATGGCCTGTCTAAATGCAAATCATAACTCTGTTATTCACCAGTGCCTCATGTCCATCAGCTTGTCAGTTTTTATGCTGCATTGAATCACCACATATAGTGAGGTGTGTATATATATATATATATATATATACACATCTCACTATGTTGGTTAATTAGCCGATTGACTAATGGCCGATTTGGAGTCAGCTGGTTGGCCAAAACAGGAAGCTGGCCCCCCCATGGCATCCAGCATCTGTGGTGGGTCCCTCGGCGTCAAGTAAGCGGCCACGTTCAAGGAGGGCAGAGCCGTGTCCCACGTCATCACGCCACCAGCGCGCGTGTGGCCATCCTGCTGCACCTCATTGTGAAACAGAAATAGGCTTCCTCCAACAGGAAGCCAATGGACTCAAAGGCCGGCAAAGAATCCTATGCCCAAAGGGCATGCAAAGGACCCGTACGTGTCGGGTGGTGCAGCAAGGTCCCTATCCTGCTACTGCCCCCCCAAACAGCATCTGAGGGTGGTAGTGTCAGGGCTGGGCTCAACTCTCCTCTGAGCTGGCCACTCAGCTGTCGGCTGATTGCCAGCTCCTATCTCTCCACAGTGACTCACCTGTTGATATCTTGCTCGTCAGTCCTGTCTACTTAAGCCGTCCAGTCCAGGTGATCTCTGCCTTTGCCTTTGTCACATCTCTAGAGACGCTCTCCTGTGTTCCTGTTTATGACTTGCTTGGCTGACTTTTCTTCTGGCTCAGGATCCTGCTTGCTGTTTTACTACGCTGTTCTCTGGCTCCCTGACATTTTGGCTTGTCTATCGATTCCGGTTCCTGAACTCTGGCTATGTTTTGACTGTTTACTCTGTTTACCTTTTTTATTATTAAACAAGTGTGATTTAACTGTACTTCTGTCTCTTCATGAATTCAGAAGATGTAGTCAATCCACTTGGTAATATTTTTTTCAGATTGAATGAGCTGGATCACCGCATGAATCAGTTTGTCATGGCGTTATAAACGCTCCTGAGTCGCACGGCAACCTGGAATCTCCCACAGTAGCTTCTCCGGTACAACCTGTGTTGCAGGCTGTCCCTGCTGCTGCTCCAGTCTCTGTGCAGGCACCCGCCTCGAGTATTACCTCTAAGAGGTATATCTGGTTCTGCTCTGCTTCTCCAGCAATTTGGGGGTGATCCAGTGCAATGCAGAGTGTTTCTCAACCAGGTTGAGATATACTTTGAGATGCTGCCCCAGGTGTTTCCCACGGATAGAAGCAAAGTAGGTTTCATGATATCTTTGCTTTCTGAGAGAGCCTTGGCCTGGGCAAACCCTCTATGGGAGATGCAAAAACCTGTTGTCTTGAGTTACCCAGAGTTTTTGGCCTCTTTTTTTAAAAGGGTATTTGACGTTCCCGCACACTGCTTCTGCCGCTAAGTGCCTCATGGCCATCAGAGTACGAGAACGGTTGCTGATTACGCCATTGAATTCCATACTCTGGCAGCAGAGGTTGCGTGAAACATTGAGGCCCTCGTGGCTGCTTTTTCTCATGATCTCTCGGATACCATCAAGGATGAGATAGCAACCCGAGATATACCCACTGAGCTGGAGAAGTTGATCACGTTTGCCATTCTCATTGACTCCAGACTCAGAGAGACTCTTTTAAGGAGTGCTTGCAGAAGCCTCCTGTACATTTTGTTGCCGAGCTTTGCAGTCCCACCCTTGCCTCGCTCACCACCCATGCCTCCTGGTACTGAGTCGGTCAGTGAAGTAGAACCCATGCAATTGGGCTTCACGCGTCTCTCTGCGGATAAGAGAACCTTTAGGAGGAGGGAGAGATTGTGCCTTTATTGTGGCCAGGCAGATCACTTTTTGAAGTCTTGTCCTTACTGGTCCAGGGAACGCCCGAACCTTGAGGTCCTGTCAGATAGACCTTTCTAGATAGGCATTTCT
The DNA here is from genome assembly GCA_037952925.1 of Lithobates clamitans. Classification (NCBI taxonomy): domain Eukaryota; kingdom Metazoa; phylum Chordata; class Amphibia; order Anura; family Ranidae; genus Lithobates; species Lithobates clamitans. Next base: position 127,976 of record JBBGZY010002808.1, on the reverse strand, counting down.
TCCTCAGTTATCCTGAAGCATAAGCCACTGGTTTCGGTTACCCTTCCTTGGGCTGAGTCTTCCATCTAAATATAGGCTCTAATTGACTCTGGGGCTGTAGACCTGTTCATTGATGCTGCCTTTGTATCGAAGCACTGCAGCTGTGTGACACTCCACTTGCCCGTATGGCTCTTGACGGGAGACCTCTACAGCCTGCCAATGTGACTCATGAGACTGTTATCTTGTCCATGGCTGTAGGTGCTCTTCACCATGAGATAATCCAATTCTAAGTTATTTCCTCACCTAAGTTTCTGCTGGTTATTAGTTATCCTTGGTTAGAGGCACAACCCCTCTTTTGATTGGCTCCATGCTGAGGTTCTCTCCTGGTCGCCACAATGCAGTAAGACATGCTTCCAGAAGGTAGCAAGGGTGCTGAGCACCTCTTTACTCTCCTCCCTGCCAGAGGAGTACCGCGATTTTTGTGATGTCATTGACAAAGGTCAAGCCGGTAGTTTGCCTCCACACCGGTCGTATGATTGCGCAATTGACCTTCAACCTGGTGCTATACCCCCTCGTGGCCTATTTACCCTTTGTCGGTCATGGAGGAGTATGTTGCAGACGCACTTTTCTTGAGGTTTCATCCGCAAATCCTCGTCTCCTGCTGGTGCTGGTTTCTTCTTTGTGAAGAAGAGTGGTGAACTGAGACCTTGTATTGCTTATAGGGGTCTCAATTGTTTCACGATTTAAGAATGCCTATCCGATTCTGTTGATTACAGAGTTATTTGACCGCCTCAAGGGAGCAACAGTTTTCACGAAGCTTGATTTGAGAGGGGCATATAATCTTGTGAGGATTGAGGGCGATGAGTGGAAAACTGCATTTAATACCAGAACAGGCCATTGAGTACCTCCTTTTTGGCCTTTAACGCCCCAGCAGTTTTCCTGGATTTAACTATGTCCTCTGAGATTTGTTGCAGTTGTGTGGAGGTTTATCTCAATGATATCCTCATATTTTCCAATTCCCTGGAGAGCCAGCACACAGATGTCTGTTGTGTGCTTTAGAAACTGAGAAAACAATCTCTATTGTAAATTGGAGACGTGTGAATTCCATCATGAACAGGTTAAATTCCTGGGTTTTCTACTGCTGGTTTTTCGATGGACCCAAAGAAACTTTCAGCAGTGCTACAGTGGCCCGTGGGTTTACATCCTCTGTAGCGTTTTCTTGGCTTTACGAATAAACGTCTGATAATAGTTGGCAACTTCTCGTCTCCGGTCAAGCCCCTGACTGATATGACCAGAAAGGACGGTAACACAGAGTTGGTCTCCGGAGTCCATTAAGGCCTTTGAGAGTCTCAAGGCTGCCTTTGTTTCTGCTTCTGTGTTGGCACATCCTGAACCTACGTTACATTTTATCCTTGAGGTTGATGCTTCTGAGACTGGAGTTGGCGCCCCTCTGTCTCAACGTCCTACCTCTGAGAGGGCTATGCATCCTTGTGGCTACTTTTCCAAGAAATTGTCACCTGTGGAGTGCTATTGCGAGATTGGTGACAGAGAGCTGCCTTGAAGGTACCACTGTGCTGGTTCTCATTCTTACTGACCATAAGAATCTCACATTCTTGGCTGAGGCTAAACACCTCTCTCCCAGAAGGGTGCAATGGGTTCTTTTCTTGTTTCAATTACATTGTCTCATTCTTACCCAGTACTAAGAATGTAAGGGCTGACGCTTTGCCACAACAATTTTCTCCCACTGCCAAGATGGCGTCTGTTCCGTTTCCTGTGATTCCTCCTGATCGTTTTCTGGCTACAGTTCGCACCAGTCTCACTGCTCCTTTGGGTGACAAAATTCTTGCTGCTCAGGTCCAGGCTCCTCCTAAGATACATTGTGACCGCTGCTTTGTGGCTGCTCGGCTGTTGGCTAATTGCCAACTCCTATCTCTCCACAGTGACTCACCTGTTGATTATATCTTGCTGGTCAGTCCTACTTAAGCCGTCCAGTCCAGATGATCTCTGCCTTCGCTTTGGTCACATCTCTAGAGAAGCTCTCCTGTGTTCCTGTTAAAGACTTTTTTGGCTGACGTTCCTTCTGGCTCCAGATCCTGCTTGCTGTTCTCTGGCTCCCTGAGGTTTTGGCTTGTCTGACTATCTGTTCTGGTTCCTGAACGCTGGCTATGTTTTGACTACGTTTACTCTGTTTACCTTATTATTAAAAAACAAGTATGATTTAACACTACTTCTGTCTGCCTGATTCATGGTTTCTGACAGTTAATACCCAGTACAGAAAAACCAATAACAAACATAATATAAATAAAAATACATAGTGGAATCAAAAACATAGAGATATGAAAAACAAAGGGGGGGGTGGTTGTGGGGAAAAGACAAGACAAGACAAGGGAAGGAAGCATGAATTCACAGATCAAGTCTCCCATTCCGGTACAAAGGGAGACAGCAAAGCTGTAGCAGCTGAAGGAGCGGCACCACAAACGGAGACAACTGGCAAACCTTTGCCGTTTAAACAAGCGCATTTCCTTGGATACGATACCATCTGGCTTGCCTCAACTACGTTGTCCCCCTTGGTCTGGGCATCCACCAATCAAAGGGATATAACATTGAGCCGGTCCATCCATCAGAATCATCTTTCCAAGTCGCTCTGAACCACTCACCACTTAAGCCTACCTGACCCAATTCGGCGTACGCCCTTTGGGTCCAACCTATCTGGTAAGCCTCTCCTTCTTCAGGTGGTGTTGTGTTTATCTTCAACATAGATGTCTTCTTGAAGTATCCATTTTCTTGAAGGACTTCTTATACAATATACATAAATGTACTTTTTGGTTCCTTTTTGGGAGGATTAACCCAACACGTTTTTATACATTGGACATTTCATCCTCTAGCGCTACACCTGTTTTGTTTTTTTTCTTGTCTATGCCTTGTTGGTTGTGTTAGCTGCTATTCTTTCTGTGTAGGGCAGCGCAGAATCATTTTGCATATATAGCTCTCCTTGATCGGGACCGAAGTCCCTCTGACAGCAGCCGGTGCTCTGCTTTTTTTTTTTTTTTTCTCACGCTAAATAGCCAATTACCGGCTCTGTTTACATCACATGCTCAGCTGTCATTGGCTGACAGCTGATCACGTGGTAAGGGGTTGGGATCGACCCCTTACTTCCATCTGTGATCAGGTGAGTCTCGTAGACTCTCTGAACAGAGCGTGGAGCGTGCAGGCCGCTCGAACACGGGAGGACGTCTATTGACGCCCTCCTGGCAAAGTAGGTCCGCGCTGTAGCCATCATTCTGCTATAGCGCGGATCTGAAGAAGTTAACTTGTAAACAACAAATCTCAAAGGGGCTCGGTCCTTAAGTGGTTAAAGACTAAACCTTTTTCTGACACTTGTTTCTTACAAAGTTAAAATCCGTATTTTTTTTTCTAGAAAATTACTTGGAACCCCCAAACATTATAAATAGTTTTTTTTTTTACAGAGACCCTAGGGAATAAAATGGGGATTGTTGCAATATTTTATGTCTCGCTGTATTTGCGCAGCGGTCACTCAAACTCAATTTTTGAGGAAAAAATACACTTCAATGAATTAAAAAAAAAACTAAACAGTAAAGTTAGCGCAATCGTGAGAGAATTGTGATCTTTATTCTAAGCAAAAAAAGTGATTCTCATTTTGGCCAGAATCGTGCAGCTGTACTTTCTATGCCTAGGCACATGTCCTACATTCCCGAAGTCTTCAGGAGGAGCTTTTTTTTCTCAGCCAATCACACCCTCCTGCCTGCATGCCTGAGCTAACGGCAAATGGATTGCATGAAGTAAATGCTACCTTTACTCAAGATGGCTACGATCAGAAATTCAAGGGGGTCATTTCTTGAAAAAATAATGCATGGAGACATGGATGGATGAATATGTTTGCTTTGAATAATAAAAATGAATTTAAATAGCGTTTTTGGTTTGTGGTGCTCAGTTGCAGTGTAGTCTTGCATAAAGAATCAAGGCAACCTGCCACCAATAGTTCAATAATTTTTTTGATTTTGGTAGAAACGTTTGATATTTGGTTACATTGTGTCATTTTTTGTGGTTGTAAAAGTCGTGATAATTTGCATTATGTATAGCCAGCATTCTTGATGCTAATCATAGTCTCTGGCTACTGTAGACTTTTTTTAGGCATCTACAGTACTGTGCAAAAGTTTTAGGCAGGTGTGAAGAGATTTTGTAAAGCAAGAATTCTAAAATATATATTTTAATTGTTTCTATCAATTTACAAAATTCAGAGTGAGCGAACTGAAAAATCTAAATCAAATCAATATTTGGTGTGACAACCCTTTGACTTCAAACCAGCATAGATTCTTTTAGGACTAACCATAGATCTCCTGTGGATTGTAGGCTGCCCACATCCTTCTTTCTCCATGTAAACCCAGACAGACTTGATGTTGAGATTGGGGCTCTGTGGGGGCCAAACCATCACTACCAGGACGACTTGTTTTTGTTTACCCTGAACACGGTTCTTAATGACATTTGCTGTTTGTTTAGGATTGTTGTCCTGCTGCAGAATAAATTGAGGCAATCATACACCTCTCTGATGGTATGGCATGATGGTTTAGTATCTGCCTGTATTTCCGAGCATTGAGGACACCGTTGATTGGGCAACGTTGAGGACTGTAAATTCCTAGATCATCCAAGAAAATATAATGCACCAGATGACACATCATGCTTACTTCCCTTCAACGTCAAAAGATGTCAAGCAGTGCCATCAGCACAGACTGGCAGACACCAGTGGGACCCAGATACACCTATTCATTGTCCAGAGAAATCTGGCCAGTAGTGGTCTTCATGGAAGAATTGTAGTTAAAAAGGCATACCTCAAACATGGAATCAAAGCTAAGAGACTCAACTATGCATCAAACCAGGAACTGGGGTGCAGAAAACTGGTAAACAGGTGCTCTGGACTGATGAGTCAAAATTTGAAATAGTTGGCTGTAGCAGGAGGCAGTTAGCTGAAGGGCTGGAGAGTGGCACAATGAGTGTCTGCAGGCATCAGTAAAGCATGGTGGAGCTTCCTTACACGTCTGGAGCTGCATTTCTGCAAATGTTGGAGATTTGGTCAGAATCAATGGTGTCATCAATGCTGAGAAATACAGGAAGATACTTCTCCCTCATGCCATACCATCAGGGAGATGTGTGATTGGCCCCAAATTTATTCTGCAGCAGCTCAACAACCCCAAACATAGTCCATGTCATTTAAGCGGAGTTCTGCTTAAAAAAAAAAAAAAGTCAGCAGCTACAAATACTGCAGCTGCTGACTTTTAATAATTGGACACTTACCTTCCCAAGGAAGCCCTGCCCGTCTCCCTCTCTTCTCTGCAGAGCCAGCATTGTAACTGCGGGCGCCCGGCCGGGCAATCATCTTGGACCCGTGACATGTCCCAGATGATTGCCGAGAGGAAGTGGGAGCTGGGACCCTCAAAAAAGACGGTATCCGCTCCCCCCCCCCCAAAAAAAAGACATGCCAAACGTGGCATGTCAGGGGGTCACCTCCCTTTAAAGCAGAAGTTCCATTTTTGGGTGGAACTCCGCTTTAAGAACCATCTTCAGTGTAAAGAACAAGGAATCCTGGAAGTGATGGTTTGGCCCCCACAGAGCCCTGATTTCAACATCAACAAGTCTGTCTGGGATTACATGAAGGGACAGAAGGATCTGAGGCAGCCTACATCCATACAAGATATGTGGCTAGTTCTCCAAAATATTTGGAACAACCTATGTGCCGAGTTCCTTTATGAAAACTGTGTGCACGTTTATTTGGAAGAATTTATGCTGTTTTTGAAGGTAAAATGTGGTCACACCAGCTATTGAGTTTGATTTCTCTTCTGTTCATTTACTTTCCATTTTGTTAATGAAAAGAAAACTGACACTTTTTTTTTTTTTTTTATTCGTGAAAGTATTCTTAACCACTTCCATACCGGGCCTATTCTGGCACTTCTCTCCTACATTAAAAATCATAATTTGTTTGCTAGAAAATTACTCAGAACCCCCAAACATTATCTATTGTTTTTTTTAGCAGACACCCTAGGGAATAAAATGGCGGCCATTGCGACTTTTTATCTCTTACGGTATTTGCGCAACAATTTTTTAAACGTGTGTTTTTGTTTTTTTTTTTTGTGGTTTTTTTGGGTTTTTTTTGGAAAACCGTTTCATGATTTAGAAAATAACAAAACAGTAAAGTTAGCCCAATTTTTTGATATAATGTGAAAGATTGTTAAGCCCAGTAAATATATACCCAACATGTCACGCTTTAAAATTGCGCACAATCATGGAATGACGTCAAACTTCAGTACTTAAAAATCTCCATAGGCAACGCTTTAAATTTTTTTTACAGGTTACATGTTTACGGTCACGGAGGTCTAGTGCTAGAATTGTTGTTCGCGCTCTATCGCACGTGGCGATACCTCACATGTGTGGTTGGAACGGCGTTAAAATATGTGGGCGGGACTAACTTGTGCGTTCGCTTCTAAACGCGAGCTACCAAGGACAGGGGCATTTAAAACCTTTTTTTTTTTTTTTTTTTTTTTTTTTTTACTTTTATTTTTACTTCTGTACAACTTTTACAACATTTTTTGATCACTTTTATTCCTATTACAAGGAATGTAAACATCCCTTGTAATATGAATCATTTGTGACAGGTCCTCTTTATGGAGAGATGCGGGATCAATAAGACCCCGCATCTCTTCTCCAGGCAGGAAAGCATGAGATCGGGGAAAAAAAATACACGATCTCGTGCTTAGCAGCCCTGATCGCGGCTTTGTTTACATCCGCGGCCCAGACGTGACGTCATAACGTCGCGCCCGGGCCTCCGGTCATAGAGATGCTCTATGCTCGTCATCCGGTGGCGGCCGATTCTTTCTCCGGGTCCCCGATGGCACGGGAGAGCCTGGAGAAGCACCAGATGGTGGCGGGAGGGGGGGTGTCCCCTCCTGTCACCTGTAAGAACAATCAAGCGGCAGAACTGACGCTATGATCGTTGTTATGGTGCACAGAATCGCCGGCAGAAAACAAGGCTATCTGAATGATGCCTGTAGCTGCAGGCATCATTCAGATATTCCCACTGAAAGTCCAGGACATCATATGATGTCCTTGGGCGGGAAGTGGTTAATTTACAGCATTTTCTTTACACCTGCCTAAAACTTTTGCACAGTAGTGTAGTGTATATTTAGACCTTTTACCATGGTGCCCGCAGGCAATAGTTGGCTTCTCTTGCAAGTCTACCAGTGTTTAAACCAGTGGTTCTCAACTCCAGTCCTCAGGACCCACCAACTGTCCAGATTTGAAGTATTACCTTGGGGAGATGCAAACTAGAATACTGCAATCACCGAGCAGCAAATGAGAACACCTGTGATGTACTTCAGTTATCTTGCAAACCTGGCCTGTTAGTGGGTGAGGACAGGAGTTGAGAACCACTGGTTTAAACAGAACCAAGAAGATTATTTCCTTTGATTTCTAGTCTGCCCTGGAGAATTGACTTCTGGAAAATTATAGGCTACTTTGGGAAATAAGAGTTCCACTCTTCCCCTTGGAGTCCCTTTTTTATGCATGTGACCATTTGTATCAATTCATTTCACAAAGGGACTGATTTATGAAAATGTGAGCAGAGAAATCTGAAGCAGTAATAGGGCTGGTGTGCACAGCCAGCAATCCAGCGTCTCCTTTCTTTCCCTAAGAAAAGGTAAACATTGAATCTGGTTGCTATGAACTTTCTGCCTCAGGTTTCTTTTGTTCTCTTTTTCATAAATCATTCCCAAAGTGGTTGCCTGCAGAGCTTGTGGTGGGTTGGCTATACAACCCCTCTGCCCAAACCATTGGAAAAAATTCACATTTTGAATCTGAAAAATACTTGCTTGTCTAAATGGCTATTTTGTTCAGAGAAATTGATTGAACCTAAATTGGGTAATAATATTTTAGCACAAATGTCCTGTTGCCAGGTCATACCTCAGCAAAAGCCTGCACTTCCCAATCATGGCTTCACAGCGAAGTCAAGAACGGGGGTGGGTTTCCACTAAACCATGCAATTTACATGAAAAAAGATTTAAAGTAAATGAACAAGCAGAAGTGGGAGTTTTGACATTAACAAAAAACTGTAAGCGTATGTCACTGACATTGTCAAGAATTTCAATTGCATTTGTCTAACGTGTTCCTTGCATTTTCTTTCTCCTTTTTTTTTTTTTTTTTTTTTTTTTTTTGTTTCCTGCCGGCTGACGCACAGAATACACGGTAAGTTACGTGATCTTGTGTACTCTTTGTTGTGTTCAGTCTTGAACTTTTGATCACTTATCAAGTTTTTTTTAACAACCTTTACAGTGTTGACTCTGGTTAATGTACCTTTACAAAAGGAATGTTTTTCAAAAGGTTTGCCCATTAATTCTGAAATGCGCATTGATTCGTTGAAAGGGGCTTTCAAGCAGTTCTATGTACAATATTTTGGTAAATTGTGTCAGCTGTTAGTTGAAGGTTCATTGGTCCTGTGTGTGCATTAAAGGGTTTCATTCACAATGAATACATGTACAGTGCAATATAAGATGTAAAGATATTATGTGGCCTGATTTTTTTTTTTATTGGCATTGTGAATTTCCTGAGTATGGTAAGTAATACTGCCCAATATCAATTAGTGGATAATTTTACTGTTCCAGAATTTAAACAAATTATGAAATTTGGAAAAGGGGATTGTGCATTGTTGAAGTAGCAGTTGTACAGGCAGATTTATCTTTTGTCAAAATTGATTCTTGGGCAGAATATACATTTTATACCAAACTAGTGAGAGAAAAATTACTTGCGTGTCCATTGCCTGGCTACAGGATGATTGTAAGCATTTACACGTTAGGAAATGGTAGTAAATGAAAGTCACACTTCTATCACAAGTGCTCAGACGTTATAGCTAGCTTCTGTGTATTTCACTTATAGCAGCCCCTTTTTCCCATAAGGCAAGCAGGCCTACACATACTCAGTTGCTGCCAGGACTACACAATGCTATAGTGCCTGGGTACCATACCAGGGCAGGTGTAAACTGAGCAGAGCAAACATTTACTTGCGGTTGGCAGACAGGCAGACTGGTTCAATGACAGTCCAGGTACAATGCAGGCAAGGTTCAGAGTAGCTGGAGTCCATCCATAATCAAAAGGCAGTCAGAGTTCAGACAACAGTCGATGTCCGATCCAAAGTCGTCAATGAAGGAATCCAATCTAGCAGAACAAAGCAGACAAATGAGGCACTTGAAATGTGAATTACACTCACTATTACAAGCATGAGACTGCAGACTTGGCTGGATTAAATCCGGTTTGGTCTCCACCCAGAGACTGGCCACAATCAATCTCCTTGTAGGTGGACAGACAAGGAGGGTGCCACAACCAAAATCTGCATGCTGCAACCAGAAGCTATGATGGAGCAGGGGAGCACACGCTGACAATGAACTTTATATCTGCAGACTCGGAGCAATTCATCCTCCAAATTCACAGCAGAAGCACTAAAGTCATACAAGTCCTCTTTTAGCAGCTCAGCTCACCCTGCTACTACTTGTTAGGAATACGTGAATGTTAACCACTTGCAGACCAGCCGCCATCGTTATACGGTGGCAGGTTGGCTCTCCTGCGCAAACTGCCATAGCTATACGGCGGCTCACGCAGGTGCGATGGCGGGAGCAAGCCCGTGGGTCGGGCGGACTCTGTGTCTGCCGGCGACCCGCGATCACCTAGTACAGAGGCAGAACAAGGATCTGCCAGTGTAAACAAGTGGATCCCCATTCTGACAGGGGGACATGACAGATCTACTGTTCCCAGTAATCTGTCATGTCCCAGTGAGCCCATCCCCCCTCCATTTAGAACACACCCAGGGATCACAGTTAACCCCTTCCCTGCCAGTGTCATTTCTTTATCGTACATCATGGGACACAGAGCCTTAAGTATTAACTTAATGGGTTATGGGCCACCTTCAGGTGTTGACACCCCTATATAACCCCTCCCTCTTCCAGGAGTACCTCAGTTTTTTCGCCAGTGTCTAAGGTGTTTGTCACGAGTGAAGATGTGCTCTGAGGAGCTTCAGGAGGGATCCATGCTGGACTCAAAAAGCCTCCACAACCGGATCCATCCACATCATCCTGTGGCACCTGGACCTCGCATAGAACGAGGTTTTGACTGTAACGCCTCTTTGAGAGCTGGACCCTAGGAACCCAGGACTCTTTTTGGTCTTGCTACATTACCTAAAGTTGTCCTGAGGGGTGCTATACAGGTCCAAAGGAGTGAAACCCCTATTAAAGGGACTTTCTTTGAAGGTATATATACGCTGCCCGCTGTGATGGGTGAAGTCTGGATCTGTCTGTTTTCAGCAGTATCCTGCAGCGAGGAAAATGTAAGAGATGCTTAGGAACTGCAAAGTCCACCTATGCCTTTTCTTCCATATGTTACATTGTAATGCCTTAAAGTTTCCTCTAGAGGGAGTAAGAATACACTTACCCTTTCAATCTGTGCTACAACAGCGTGTGTCCTAGCAGCTGGAGGGGGTTCTTTATTTCCTCTCCCCCCAGTTGGGTAAAGCTGAGTGGCTGGGGGTACATGTACTGTGGTATATTATACCTTGTAAACAGTTTTGGGTAATCTATGCTCATTGTAGTGTGACAAGCACTAAAAAAACGCTGACTCACAAACTGCTAAGTACCCCTCCCCCGCCTGAGCGAACCCCCCCCCCCCCCCCCCAAAGGGTGTGGGGGCGTTTTTTCTTACATAAACATTTTATGTTTACTTGCCTATGCAAAGAGCAGCCTTTCTCAAAGGGCAGACAGAAACACAGCATGGCGGCTGCAGCCTCCCCTCCTCCTTCTGGTCTGTGTCTCAGACCCGAAAGCTATGCCCCGCGCGGGCTGAGGTTTTTTCTTTTGAAAAGAGGGAGGGAGGGTCGATGGAAGGGACGTGGCTAAAGCGGTCGGTGCCGTGTGCGGACTCGGTGTCCTTGTGAAGACACACAGGCAATCAGGTTTACATCTGAGAGGGCTTAAAGGCTGATGCTCTTATAAACGAAATGTGTCTACCAGAGCAGCTGAAGCAAGAGCTGCCACAGGACACAGGATCGCTGGAGCATGTGAGGGGTGTACACAGGCATTTCCAGTACAGAAAAAGACATTATTGTTTAGCATCAGATTAATCTATGCTGCCATTGTTTTTTCTTTCTATTGCTCAGCAAATAGAATATTTCTTAGAGTGCCTCTGCTTTTGTGCTTAGCTTATGGCTTCCAAGGTTACTACAAAGGCACCAAAAGTTCCACCCCCAGGCGCTGGGAACTCCAGTCATGCCTCCACACTGTCGTCCTCTCCGGAGATATGGCAAGCCAGGGTGAGTCTTTGGAACTGATTGGTGGTACAACTGTTTCTCACACCTCAGTCCCTGTTATCCGTGACTGAAGATGCATTTTCCTCTGCCCTGCAAGGCTTAAAAGGAAGATTAGTGGTTTTAATCACATCCTCCAAGGGGATAGGAAGCGTGCTAGATCCCTCTCTCCCGCTCCAAACCCTTTACCGAGGGAAAAGTGGGGACAGGATAAGGTATTACCCTCAGACGATCGAGAGGAAAAACAAGCCGATTATTCCTCTGTGGAGGAAACTGTTGATGATTCAGCTTCACAATCTGAGGTACAAATCCTTACGGAAATGGTTCGCTCTACGTTCATGCTACCCCTAACAGTTAGCTGAAAGTCCGGTTTCTTCCTTGGGTTCTTTGAAACCTTTACAGCCTTTGCATGCATTTCCTGTCCATGCATTACTAGAAAAGCTTATTTATGCTGAATGGGATCATCCAGATAAGCATTTTCTCCCTCCAAAGAGATTCTCAGTTCTCTATCCCATGGAGGAAAAATTCACCAAAAAATGGAAGGTTCCAGCAGTTGACGCGATTTCCAGTGTGAATAAAAGTCTAACTTGTCCAGTAGACAATGCACAAATGCTTAAAGATCCAACAGATAAGTTGGAATTCCTGTTAAAATCCCCCTTTTTTTTTTTTGTCCTTGGCAGGGACCGTTACTCAGTCTGCAATCGCAGCAATAGGCATCTTTCAGTCCTTAAAGGACCAATTCACAGAAGCTCTTAAAGGGCTCCCTGCACAACAGGCCCATGAGTTGGCCGAACTACCAAAAGCATTATGTTTTGCCATAGATGCTATGAATGATTCTATTCACCAGGTGTCTCGCCTTGCGCTTGTGCTAGTACACATGCGTAGGACCCTTTGGTTAAGATTGGTCAGCTGAAGCACCTTGCAAAAAGCTTCTGATTAGTTTCCCTTTTCATGGGGAGCGACTATTTGGCGATTTGGATAAATACATCCAGACTATTTCTAGCGGAAAGAGTATTCTTTTGCCAGTCAAAAGAAAGTATAAACGTCCTTCATTTAAACTGACTTTTTCTCCTGCGCCAGGGGCATCCGCCTCTAGGCAATGGCGACGGTCTCCGCTGTCAGATTCTAGAGGAAAACCTCAGGGTCAGACCCAGGCACAAAAGAAGACCTGGGGCCGCAAATCTGCAAAGCAGAATACTAAAGCCTCATCATAAAGAGACCTCCCCCCCCTTACCAGAGTGGGGGGAAGACTTCTGAAATACTCAGAAGTATGGCAAAGGGAAATTCAGGACAGATGGGTTCTCTCCACGGTGTCTCTAGGATACAAACTAGAATTTCGTGAGTTTCCACCATCTCGTTTTCTGAGATCAAATGTTCTCAAGGATCCAGGGAAAAGGCAATCCCTGTTTCAAGCATTAGACCGATTATTGGCTCAGGGGGTCATCATACAGATCCCCACAGAAGAGCAAAGTTTGGGGTTTTATTTAAACCTGTTTACGGTACCAAAACCAAATGGGGGTGTCAGACCCATTCTAGATCTAAGGAATCTAAATCCGTTCCTGAAGATCCGCTCCTTTTACATGGAGTCTATCAAGTCAGTAGTTTCCATCCTACAAGGAAGAAAACTTCTGGCATCCATCGACATCAGAGATGCATATCTGCATATTCCCATATTTCCTGCTCACCAGAGGTTTCTGCGGTTCAAAGTAGAAGAACAGCAGCACTTTTAGTTTGTAGCCTTGCCCTTCAGGCTAGCTACAGCACCCCTGGTGTTCACAAAAGTGCTGGCCCCACCTCTAGCCAGGCTAAGGGCACAGGGCATAACAGTTTTGGCATACCTAGACGATCTATTGTTAATAGACCAGTCAGTGGCTCGCTTGGAGCAAAGTGTACACATTACAACCAGTTACCTGTAAAGTCTGGGTTCCATTCTCAACCTAGAGAAGTCCTCCTTAAAACCGCTAAGAAAGCTGGAGTATTTGGGCCTGATCATAGACACAGCCCAGAAAAGTGTTCTTGCCTCTGGCAAAGAACAGCTCCTTACGAGAGCTGGTGCGGATGGTCAGGTCAAAAAGAAATCCCTCAATTCGCCTTTGCATGAGATTGTTAAGAAAGATGGTAGCTTCATTTGAAGAAGTTCCCTATGCCCAGTTCCATTTGAGACCTGTTGCAAAACAGTATCGTGTCTGCTTGGAACAGAACGATCCAAGCTTTGAACTTGCCAATGCGGCTGTCCCCAAGAGCGTCCCAAAGCCTCAGTTGGTGGTTACTAACCCAGAATCTGCAGAAAGGAAAATCCTTCAGACCAATTATCTGGAAAGTAGTAACGGCAGATGCCAGCCTTTCAGGCTGGGGAGCAGTACTAGAGAAGACTCTCCAGGGACAGTGGTCAAGAACCGAAAGAGCCTTGTCCATCAACATCCTAGAGATTCGGACAGTGCATCTGGCTCTGGAAACCTGGACCTCCAGGTTAAGGAATTGTCCTGTCAGGATCCAATCCGAAAATGCCACAGCTGTGGCCTATATCAATCGCCATGGGGGCACCAAGAGTCTCCCAGCTCAGAGGTGAACCATATTCTAACTTGGGCAGAAAAGAATGTCCCATGCCTATCGCAGTTTTCATCCCGGGAGTAGAGAATTGGCAGGTGGACTACTTAAGTCGCCAGCAGTTATTCCCGGTGGAATGGTCTCTTCACCTCAACGTATTTCGGGCTGTTTGACAAAGACGGGGGACTCCGGACATAGATCTTCTTCTAGCGTCCAGATTCAACATGAAGTTAGTCAACTTTGTGTCCAGGACAAGGGATCCACTCGCATACGGAACAGATGCGCTGGTAAACCCGTGGGATCAGTTCTCACTGTTCTATGCATTCCCCCCCCCCCTTATTTAGTTGCTGCCACAAATTATTTGCAGGATCAAGCTGGAAAGAAAGCCGGTAATTCTGGTAGCACCAGCATGGCCCTGAAGGTCATGGTACGCAGAAATCGTAAAGATGGCAATGGAGGGTGCATGGCCAGACCTGCTCTTGCAGGGGTCGATATTCCATCCTACTTTACGAACGCTAAATTTAACGGCCTGGCTATTGAAACCCACATTCTATTAACCGCTTCAATACCCACCTATAGTAAAATGACGTCCTCCTCTTTGTGGGGTGATATCTGAATGATGCTTGCAGCTAGATGCATCATTCAGATATCATTCTTTTCAGCTGCCGATTCTGTGCACGATAAGAACGATCATAGCGGCAGTTCCGCCGCTTGATCGTTCTTATAGGCGACGGGAGGGGACGTCCCCCCCCTCCCGGTGCTTCTCCGGGCTCTCCCGTGCCATCGGGGGCCCGGAGAATGAATCGGCCGGCGCCGGATGTTGACGATAGAGATGACTGGTGACCAGATGGTCACCAGTCATCTCTATGACCGTGGGAGGCCCGGGCATGTCGTTATGACGTCACGCCCGGGTACCCGGAACTAACCGAAGCCGCGATCGCGGCTGTCAGCATGAGATCGGTAAATTTTTTTTTTTTTCCGATCTCATGCTTTCCAGCCTAGAGGAGAGATGTGGGGTCTTATTGACCCCACATCTCTCCATTAAGAGGACCTGTCACATAGATTCCTATTACAAGGGATGTTTACATTCCTTGTAATAGGAATAAAAGTAATTAAAAAAAAAAATGTTAAAAAAAGTGTAAAAATAAAAAAAATGAAGTAAAAAAAAAAATTAAATAATAAATTTTTTTTTTTAAAACGCCCCTGTCCCCGGTAGCTCGCGATCAGAAGCGAACGCACACGTAAGTCCCGCCCACATATGTAAACGCCGCTCAAACCACACATGTGAGGTATCGCCGCGTGCGTTAGGGCGTGTGCAACAATTCTAGCACTAGACCTCCTCTGTAACTCTAAACTGGTAACCTGTAAAAAATTTTAAAGCGACGCCTATGGAGATTTTTAAGTAATGAAGTTTGGCGCCATTCCGTGATTGTGCGCAATTTTAAAGCGTGACATGTTGGGTATCTATTTACTCGGCGTAACATCGTCTTTCACATTATACAAAAAAATTGGGCAAACTTTACTGTTTTGTTATTTTTTAATTCATGAAACCGTTTTTTTTTTCCAAAAAAAAGGCGTTTGAAAAATTTTTGCGCAAATACCGTGTGAGATAAAAAGTTGCAATGACCGCCATTTTATTCCCTAGGGTGTCTGCTAAAAAAACATATATAATGTTTGGGGCTTCTGAGTAATTTTCTAGCAAAAAAATGATTTTTACATGAAGTAGAGAAATGCCAGAATAGGCCCGGTATTGAAGCGGTTAAGGATGTTCCCTCCTTTTAGGAGTTCTGAGATGGGTATCTTTAAGCCCTTTTAAAGGCCTTATTTGCTCTTTCAGGCCCAGGTACCTGCCATGTTCCTTCTCAGCAAAGTGTGTATCTAAAAGAGTTGATGCTGATTTGAAGTATTTGAAATATTGATTTTGATTTCTCTTCTGTTCATTTACTTTATTGATAAAAAAATATATACTTAATACTTTTATTTCTGAAAGTATTTTTAATTTACAGCATTTTTACACCTGCCGAAAACACTTTACACAGTACTGTGTGTGTGTATATGTGTATATATATATATATATATATTATTTTGTATGTATATCTCTATCTCTCTTCTATCTCTCTATCTCTATATAGTCTGTGTAGGTGAGTACACCCCTAACATTTTTGTAAATATTTTTATTATCTTTTCATGTGACAACACTGAAGAAATTACACTTTGCTCTGGTGAACTCCATGCCCAAGAGGGTTAAGACAGTGCTGGAAAATGGTGGCCACACAAAATATTGACACTTTGGGCCCAATTTGGACATTTTTACTTAGGGGTGTACTAACTTTTGTTGCCAGTGGTTTAGACATTAATGGCTGTGTGAGTTATTTTGAGGGGACAGAAAATTGACACATTTCTTCAGTGTTATCACATAAAGATATAATAAAATATTTACAAAAATGTGAGGGTATACACACACACACACACACACACACACACACACACACACACACACACACACACACACACACACACCAGTTCCTGCTATCAAAGAGCTTACAATCTAAAGTCCCTACCTGGTGATTCTGTGGGATCAGTACACCATTATCTCTGCCTTTTTCTTCCTCTGAATCTTACTTGTCTGCAGGATTGAGATAGAGGGCATTGCAGTAATCCTTGTTGCTTGATTGGCTCAGGTGGATGTGTTAATCTGTGTTATTCTGACCTGATAAGGCTCCTGGTTGACACTCCTCTACCTGATTTACAGGATCTGCTGTCTCTCTGACTGGGAATTACTCTGAGATGATTCCTTTCCAAGCTACAGCCACAGTAGTTGGACTAGCATTTGCTTCTCTGCATTCTCAAAGGTCAGGGTATTGCCAGTTCTATCTTGTTTCAGAGCCTGTTAGCCTCTCACTCCTTGTTTAATACCTTTTGTACTGGGACATTCCCTGTGTCTCCATTTGATCTGAATCTGGTTCTCTGTGCTTCAGAAAATGCCATTTGAACCTGTTAAAGAAAATCCCCTCTCTACTCTCAGCTGCTAGGTAGCATTCCTTGGAGCCCTCACTAGTGTACAGCAAGTTTCTAGTGGCCTTATCTTACAAGGAACCTTTTGTGATTTTAATGCTTAGGACTTCTTGCCTAAGGTCGTTTCTGCCTTTCACCTCAACCAGGACATCATTCCCTTATCCCTACGTCCGGCTCCAGTTTTTTAAAATAAACTTTCTCTCCATTGTCTGAATGCGGCCCAGGATTTGAGTCTCTGACACTGCTTCTATCAGACTGATTCTGTTATCTTTTCTTTAAACCATCTAATTGGCTGAGACCGCTTATGGGCTCAAGGTTCATGTTCCGCCCTTTCCTGTCAAGGCACACTCTAAAGCCGGGTACACACTATTCAATTTTTTTCGTTCCATGCGATGTTAGTAGAACGAACTGCCCCACTGATCTGTTGTGGTCTGACAGGGGGACGCCCCCCCCCAGCAGAACGCTCCGATCCGCACTCTGCCATTGACTGAGAGCGATGATCGGGAATTGGCCAGATGCTGGTTTTCCAGCATGCTCGTCCAAAAGAAGCCGGCCAAATTGCCGGGCTTTTGTCAGACAAACCGACCCACGTGGGACGAATGTCGGCCGTTTTTGTTTTTGTTTTTTTGTTTTTTTTTTTCTCTTTGAACCAGCCGTTGTCTCCCGACATTTGGCCCATGTGTACCCTCTTTACTGTGAGTTTTTCGATTTTTGGCATCAAGCAACTGTTGTCTAGAATTGCAAGGCTGCCACTTGTATTCTGGCCACATGTTTTCAAAGTTCTGCCAGGTGAATGTTGAGGCCTCATCTGATGCCAGCTTCAGGTATTTGGTCTTTTGGCCAGCTCTAAGCAGCAGGTAGTTCCCAGTCTTCTGTTTTCTTGAGTCTGTTAGCATTTTGTTTGCAGCATTACTCATCCCTCAGACTGTTTTTGGATGTCCTGAGGGCAATGGATGAGAGAGAAATTTAGCTGTAAAACCCTTCTCTTCAAACCCATAGTGGGACAGCAGTCCCACAATTCTGTGTTTGTGATCATGCTCTTGGTATTGCCTTGTCAATGCTCTTGGTACTGTACAAAACCTGAAGCATGCAGCATGCTGGTAGTAGGTGGTGTTCTGGGCTGTCCCACAGTTTTTCTAGTATCCAATCCTCCTGTAGGTGGCCTTATAACCAAAGGCAAACGTTCTGTGTCCCTCAGTGGACTCCTAATTAATTTATTAATTATAAAGTATAAAAATATTTAAATCTTAGCAAAAATGTTCCCATCTTTAGCCAGTCATTAAGAGTTCCGACTTAAAACTGTCGGACCTGCCAAAAGATTTTCTTCCACCCAACATGCAATTGTATTTCTGTTGGTTCCACAAAGCTGTCTACAAAATAGTATTATAGAGCATCTATTTCTCCTTTATTTCTTTATAGTTAGCAGAAATTAATACAATTTCAAATGAAAAATGTGTGCCACACCTTATAGCCATAAGACCATTCTCCAAAACTGTCAGAAAATTTGGCAGACAGTCTCTATTTGTAATAAATCCTGTATAACAATAATAAATAACAAGCGATTTAAAAGGGTGTACATGCTTGATACTGACTGGTAGCTCTCAGAATATTACATGCATTTATTTAAAGTGGAAGTCCACCTTAACACTTAAATTCTCCCCTGCAATCATTAATGTGAGCTAAGTTCAGCCTTATGTCTCAAAATGAAAAAAATACCAGTTTTTCTACCTTATTTAATTTTGCAGAATCCAGTGCTGTCACATGACTTTGAATCTTCTTCCTTCTGAGACTAAAATCAGCCATTGGGTGTGGTTGCAGAAAGCTAGTGACATCACTCTCTGGGAGGGGACACTGTTCCTGTGTAGCCAGTGGGTGTATACAGGATGGGAGGAGCTGATCATAGGTTCCTGCCCAATGTCCGCTCATTGTACATCCTAATTCATGAGAAAATTAAGAAATAAAAAGCCCCATCCACACAGGACCCGAGGTGTAGATGGGAGGTGCAGTACACATATACAATATAGCTGTGCACAGGAGAAGGGAGCTGGACACGGCGTGGGGGGGGGGGGGGGGGACTGTCAGTGTAGTTGGAATTGTTCTGGGTTCTCAGTCTACAATGATCATAGTACAGGCAACCACACTAAGGCTCCTTCCACTAGTGCAACGTGTCATGCGACTTTGGACACATAGTCACATAATAAGTCACAGCCCATTGATTTCAACTGGTCTTAACTGGTCCGACTTTAAAAATGTCCCCTGCACTACTTTGGTCCGACTTTGATCCTACTTCAGCCCATTGAGTATCACTGAAGTCGGATCAAAGTCGGATCGCCGTCTTGACTGATCCGACTTTGGCATGCGACTTGTGCTCTGATGTTCTTGAAGGGGAACTCTACGCCAAATTTAAAAAAATAAAAAAGGCATGGGTTCCCCCTCCAAGAGCATACCAAGCCCTTCGGTCTGGTATGGATTTTATGGGGAACCCCCATGCTGGAAAAACGGCGTGGGGGTCCCCCCCAAAACCCATACCAGACCCTTATCCGAGCACACTGCCTGGCAAGTCAGGAAAGGGGTGGGGATGTGTGAGCGCCCCCCCCCCTCCTGAACCGTACCAGGCCGCATGCCCTCAACATGGGTGGGTGCTTTGGGGCAGAGGGGGCCCCCACCCCAAAGCACCTAGTCTCCATGTTGATGAGGACAAGGGCCTCTTCCCGACACCGCTGGCTATTTGTTGTCGGGGGTCTGTGGGCGGGGGGCTTATCGGAATCTCGAAGCCCCCTTTAACAACGTGGTCCCCAGATCCCGCCCCCCCCACCCTGTGTGAATAAGTATGGGGTACATTGTACCCCTACCCATTCACCTAAAGTGTCAAAAATAAAACACATTACACGTGTTTTTAAAGTAATTTATTAAGCAGCTCCGTCATCTCTTCCTATCTCTTCTCCAGCTCTTCTGCCTCCTCCGCTGACGTCTTCTGCCTCTGCCGGTTCTTCTCCCCTCTCCGGGTCTTCTCTGCTGATGTCTTATAGCCCTCTCTGGTTCTTCTCCCTCTGTCTGCTGTCTTCTGCCTTTGCTGGGTCTTCTCCGCCGTCTTCTCCCTCTGTTCTTCTTCTGATGTTGACTCAAAGCTCTCTCCTGTTCTAATGCCAGGTGCACCTTGTGCCACTACTTATATTGGCATGGGGCGGGCTGACCGTGTGACGTCATCCGGAGGCCTCCTTATGACTCCACCACCTGGGGCATGATGGGTGGTGACATCTTTAGGGGTGGGCCTCCAGTGACCTGCCCCATGTCAATATAAGTAGTGGCTGAGTAGACCCAGCAAAAGAGCGAGAAGATGGCGGAGAAAACCCAGTAGAGGCAGAAGACAGAGGGAGAAGAACCGGAGAGGGCTAAAAGAGGTCAGTGGAGTTGGAAGAAGACGTTACCGGAGGAGGCAGAAGAGATCAGAAGAGACGACTGAGCTGCCTTGATAAATGACTTTAAAAATGTGTAATGTGTTTTATTTTTGACTTTTTTTTTGTGAATGGGAGGTGCAGTACACATATACAGTATATTCATTCACAAAGGCTGGGGGGCCGGGATCTGGGGGCCACTTGTTAAAGGGGGCTTCCAAAGTCCGATAAGCTGCTCGCCCGCAAACCCCAATGGCCAGCGTTGTCTGGATTTGGCCCTTGTCCTCAACATGGGGACAAGGTGCTTTGGGGTGGGGGCGCAGGGGCCCGAAGGGCCTGGTATGCTCTTGGAGGTGGAACCCATGCTGTGTTTGTTGTGGGGTGTGGTGGTTTTTTTTTTTTTTTTTTTTTTTTTTTTTTACATTGTGAGTGGAATTCCCCTTAACCCCCAAAGATTCATACCAGACACCGTGCCTGGTATTGTCTGGGATCAAAGTCGGATCCCTGTTCATTGAAGTCGGACGCAAGTCGGATCCAACGTGGTACGACTGTCGTGTCATACCAGTGTGAGCCCGGCCTCAGGAATGTATTTGAATTCCAAGATTATTTTGTTCTGTACACCATTTTACAGGTTAACTTTATTGCATTTATTTAGGGTGCATTTCACACACAAGAATCTGATTTAATGTAATTTATTAGGCCAAAGAAGAAAATGGTAAACGGATGGCTGTGCAGACTTTGACTTGTTTATATAGAGGAGAGGAGCAGGACAAGGGAGGAAATGACCACACCAATGTTGGCATATTTGCCAAACGTTGGCATTCAGACACAATCTCCGGTCTTTTTTTTTTTTTTTGATAAATCGATTGCGGGAAAGGTAGACTAGACTGTTTGAGTATGGTACAGACATAAGATGGTCTCCTCATGCATTTATATTCACCCAGATCAGGATAAACTAATTTCACATTTCTGGGGACTGCCAGGTTTGTACAAACCATGTAAATGTATCTCTGTACACATCTACGCTGTACAATATTTTTTCCCTTAACGTCTTTCAGGACAGCACCTTGAGAGCGTGGCTCCACCCACTTGACAGGAAACACACCTCCACCAAACTTTAAAACGAGGCTCCTTCCCACTTATCATCAGTTTGTGTTTCCTCCGGCGGGAACACATGTGGGAGTTTGGAGCTCTCAAGGTTCTGTCCTGAGAGAACAGGCTCCCTACTCCACTATTTTTACCTACCTCAGGAGAGCCGATTCCTCCCATTTTCCACAGGCTTACGGGTGCCGGGTGGATGGGCTCCTTCTCCCTCGTCAGTGCTCGGGGAGAGCCAGGACTGCTCCGGGTATTGCTGCTCCCAGGCAGGGGCGTCAGGCATGTCAGGCATTTCGGTTTGTTTTTTTTTCTTGCCTGCACATGTTTTTTCCCTGACGCCGCCGCCATCTTGGGAAGGGCAGTCAGAGGACTGCATCCGCCGGATGTGAGGTATCCGGAAGTGGGGCGGCATCCATGGAGCAGGCGCCAGGCGTCATTTCCGCCGGAAGCGCAGGGGGAGGAGGGAGGAATAGGTCTGGTGCCTATTTATTGCCGGTTCCGGTCCGGCGCACAGGTGCTATTGGAGTCCGGAACCGGCGTTTTCGCCACAGGCATCACGCTGCTGCCTCAGCATGGATTCAGGAACCGCAGCGAGTGGAACAGGCACAGGCACCAGCAAGGCCCAGGTAAGGAGCAGACTGTAGTTTCTGCTCAGCTTTACTGTGGGGTCTCTCTCTAGCCCTCTTCTCTCTAAATGTTAGTGAAGTTTGAGGGTATTTTTTCCCCCTGGTGGCGGAGGGGCCTGTCGGGGCACATGAGTCTGATAGCTTTTCTCACTGTGCACCTGTGGTGAGCAACCTTGAGTAATCAGGCTGACTCTAAAAGATGGTTTGTCTTTTTTCTCTCTCTTTTTTCCCTTATCATGGCAGGCCAAGAGCTCTGACCCTGGGATTAGAAAGAAATGTCCTTCATGCAAAATTAAGTTAAATGAAGGCTGGAAAAAGGCTTTATGTCAAGCATGTATTGACTCCTTGGTGAGGGAAGAAACCACTTCCGCATGCAGTGATCTAATCGCATCTGCCAAAAAGGAATTGGATGCTACCATTCAATCCTTCAGATCCTCACTCACCTATCCATCTGCAAGTCAGCCCACTACCTCACAGTCCTCTCAAGGCTCACTGTTAGTCCCGGCAGTAGAGGCGGAAATGGGTCCTCTGAACCGGGAAGGGCTTTCCCCATCCCATTCTAATGAATCGAATGAGGATAGTGATGAGCTGGAAAATATGTCTTCCAAGTATAAATTGTCTTTGGATCAGGTGGATGGCCTTTTAAAGGCTATTTATGCTACTCTAGGCCTTGAGGAAGAGCATAAGGAGATGTCTTTACATGACAAGATGTATGCAGGGCTTAGTGAGTCTAAGTCCCGTACCTTTCCAGTCCATGCAGTGATTTCTGAAACAATCAGAAAAGAATGGGCTGACCCTGATAGGAAATCATTTTTCTCTAGGGCTCATAAGAGAAGGTTCCCTTTTGATGAAGACCCAGCAGCTCTTTGGAATAAGGTTCCAAAACTTGATGCAGCCTTTTCTCAGGTGTCAAGATCTACTGATCTAGCATTTGAGGACATGGGGATCTTAAAAGACCCCATGGATAAAAAAATGGATCAACAGCTCAAGCGGACTTGGCAATCCATTATGGGCAACCTTAAGCCAGCAATGGCAACTACTTGCATCTCCAGGAACTTGGAGTATTGGGTAAATCAGCTTAAAGCTCATATAATAGCAGATTCCCCTAAGCAAGAAATCCTTGACTCCTTTTCTACCCTCTCAGCAGCCGTAGCCTATCAGGATGACAGCTAAGGCGGCAGCCCTTGCTAATTCGGTTAGACGGGCTTTATGGCTAAAGACTTGGCAAGGGGACACAGCATCTAAAAACAAATTATGCGGGGTCCCTTTTCTAGGAGACTTACTGTTCGGCCCTGATTTGGATTCAGTTCTGGACAGGACTGCAGATAAAAAGAAATCTTTTCCTGTCAAAAAGAAGAAACAACCAGTCAAACGGTTTTTTCGTCCTCAAAGGGCTCAGGAACAGAACAAGTCTCAAGAGAAAAAGAAAAGCTGGTCAGGGCAGAGGGGTAAGGGCAGAGGAAATGTCCTTTTCCATCCTCCTGCGTCAGCCAACAAGACGCAATGACAGTCGGTTACAGGTAGGGGGAAGACTACAAGACTTTCTCCCCTATTGGGCAAGCATAACAGAAAACCAGTACATTCTGAATATGCTAGCCCAGGGTTACAATATAGAATTTTCAGATCTCCCCCTAGAAAGGTACTTGGTGACAAATCTTCCAAGAGATGTAACAAAATCCCTGGCAATGAAGAGCCTATTAAAGGATCTGATAAGTCAGGGGGTTATGACTTACGTCCCACAGGGGGAGCTTTATCAGGGATTTTATTCCCGTATATTCCTGATAAAGAAACCTTCCGGAGATTTTCGGTTAATACTAAACCTGAAACCGCTGAACAGATCAGTCCAATACAAAAGGTTTCGTATGGACTCCATCTTCACGGTCAAGAATCTATTGACGAAGGAATGCTTTATGGCATCAATAGACCTTCGAGATGCCTATCTGCATATCCCTATAGCCCCGCAGTCCCAAAGATTCCTAAGATTGGCGATAAATTTGGGAAAAGAGGTTCTGCACTTGCAATTCAGGGCCCTCCCCTTTGGCCTGTCTTCTGCCCCACGAATATTCACAAAAATAATGGCAGAAGCGCTTGCACCTCTTCGCATGCAGGGGATTGCGGTAATTCCGTACTTGGACGACCTACTCCTTTTTGCCCCCTCCAGGGAAAGACTGCTAGACAACCTCGGAAAGACCCGAGGTCATCTAGAAACCCTGGGTTGGATCATAAATATGCAGAAGTCAAATTTCGTTCCAGCCCAGAAAATACTATTCCTGGGGTATCAGATCTGTTCAAGGGAACAAAAGATTTTTCTCCCAGAAGAGAAGAAGGGGAAAGTCCAGAAGGTGGTAGCGTCCTTGCAGGCAAGCCAGCAATTATCAGTCCGACAAGTGATGTCATCCCTAGGAACCCTAACCGCAACCATACCAGCCATTCAATGGGCAAGGTTACATTTCAGGCCTCCCCAGAGCTTTCTCCTGAGAATATGGAATCACAGGTCAGAATCTCTGGAAGCAAAAGTAAAGATACCCACCAAAGTCAAGAGATCACTTTGGTGGTGGAGAAGACAGGAGAATCTGTCAGAAGGCCTGCTCTGGTCATTTCCAATAGAAAAAGTGGTAACGACAGATGCCAGTGTATGGGGTTGGGGAGCTCACTTAGACCAAGACTTCGCGCAAGGAATGTGGTCTCGGACAGAGGCAAAGAGGTCCTCAAATTGGAGGGAACTAAAGGCAGTCGCCTTAGCTTTAGATGCCTTCTCTCCTATCCTTCAAGGTTCTCATGTCCGGGTCCTCTCAGACAACGCCACTACCATAGCCTACCTAAACAAACAGGGGGGTACAAGAAGCAAAACACTTCAGTTGCTAGCTTCAAAGATCCTGGTTTGGGCAGAAAAGCATGTTCGGTCCTTATCAGCAGTCCACCTCAAAGGCACCTTAAATGTAGTGGCAGATTATCTAAGCAGAAGGCGGATTCAGGAGTCAGAATGGAGCCTGAATCCGGAAATCTTTGCAATGATTACCAGGGCCTGGGGTCAACCGCAAATAGACCTTTTTGCGTCACAGGAAAATACGCAACTCCCGGTATTTTTCTCTATTCACAGAAACGACAAGGCCCAGGGGACAGATGCGTTAATCCAGCCCTGGATCTTCCATCTGGGTTACGCATTTCCTCCTTTCCAACTTATCCCGTTGGTGTTAAGGAAGATACAGAGGGAGAAGGTGGCAGTAATCCTAATTACTCCATTTTGGCCAAAGAGGGCATGGTTTTCCACCATTCTACAGATGGCAGTCAAACCATTTTGGCGGCTGCCTCTCCGGCAGGACCTGCTCCTACAGGGTCCAATACAGCATCCGGGAGTGGCCAGTCTAAGCCTCACGGCCTGGTTTCTGAGGAGCAGTTGTTAAGAAACAAAGGTCTGTCACAACCCTTGGTAACTACCTTACTTTCCAGTAGGAAGATAGTGACCAGAAAAATCTATGCTAAATATTGGAAGGTCTTCAACTCTTTTTGTCATTTGACTAAGAGAAAAGTAAAAAATTTAGTGTCAATTTTGGAATTTCTTCAAGAGGGGGCAGACAAGGGATTGTCAGTCAGCACCCTTAAAGTTCAAGTAGCTGCTTTGGGAGTATTTCTAGAAAGACCAATCTCTTCTGAGCCCTTGGTTATAAGATTTTTCAAGGCACTTACCAGATCTAGACCAGCTCCGGCTAGGCACTTTCCCAATTGGGATTTATCAGTGGTCCTGCAAGCCCTTACAAAGGAACCTTTTGAACCACTACAAGGAATCTCTCTAAGGAATCTTACTCTTAAGACCTTGTTCTTAGTTGCAATAACGTCAGCAAGGAGAATTGGTGAGCTGCACGCCCTATCTGTTAAGAGACCCTTTTTAACTATCTACACAGATAGGATTGTACTTAAAACCGATCCGGGTTTTTTGCCAAAGGTAGCGTCAGCACACAATAGGTCGCAGGAGATCATCCTGCCAACCTTTTGCTCTAACCCTTCGGGGGAAAAAGAAGGCAAATTCCACAATTTGGATGTAAGAAGGACTTTATTACAGTATCTGGAGGTAACAAGTAACTTTAGATCCTCGGATTCTCTATTTATACTTTTTTCGGGTAAAAAGAAGGGCCAACAAGCTTCTAAGGGGTCTATAGCTAGATGGCTTAAATCAGCTATTCTAGCAGCCTACTCTCAGTCGGGGCTCTCTCCCTCGCTGGGAATTAAAGCACATTCTACCAGGGCTCAGGCCACTACATGGGCAGAAATGGCTGGTGCCACCCCAGATCAGATTTGTAGGGCGGCTACGTGGTCAAGTTACCTTACGTTTGTCCGTCATTACAGGCTGGATCTTCTGTCAGCCAGTGAACAGGCTTTTGGCAGAAAGGTCTTGCAGGCTGTGGTCCCTCCCTAAGTGGGTAAGTCTCTGTTATCCTCTCAAGGTGCTGTCCTGAAAGATGTTAAGGGAAAAATCAAGTTAGACTTACCGGTAACTTGTTTTCCAGGAGTCTTTCAGGACAGCAGCAACCCGCCCTTATTGTATTAAATTACTATGCTGTGACTAACCATATTCTGATTATGTGTTCCAGCTTGGGCCGGAGGTTCTCTACTACTACTGATGATAAGTGGGAAGGAGCCTCCTTTTAAAGTTTGGTGGAGGTGTGTTTCCTGTCAAGTGGGTGGAGCCACGCTCTCAAGGTGCTGTCCTGAAAGACTCCTGGAAAACAAGTTACCGGTAAGTCTAACTTGATTTTTCTTGTATTTTATATGCATTCAAAGAGGAAATACATAGTGAATCCGGGCATAGCTTGGCATTGAGAGGAGACCCCATGTTAGGTTTCAAGTCCCTGCATATTTTAAAATTTTACTTAACAGGTTCTATAATTGAAACAGCTTGCAGAAGGATGATTCACCTGCAGTGATTGTCATATTAACTTCTTTATAAATATTTTGTAATTCATGCTCCATACTACAATACTGTAACTTGTGTGTACTGTACCAGGTAGTGTTGTATACAATGTCAAAATGAATAGAAGTTTAATGGATGTCATTTAGTTTCAGGGACTACAATCATCTAAAGTGTCAGGTCAGTTTTAATTTTTAGGAGTTCGCACATTAAAGTACATGCCAGTGTTTGGTATATTTTGTGTTTTCTGGTAGCAAAATGTTACCCCAGAATCCACAATTCTGCTCAATTACTGTATTCATCATGAAAGGTTATCCATCTGTCATCCCGTCCTGCCATTTAATATGGCGACTGCAGCAAATGTAGTGTGAGCTTTTTGCTGAGGTATGAGCAGATCTCCTCAGTAGAAGTGGGAAGTAGTAGGTATTTTCCACAGATAGAACTCACTGCTACAGTGCAAGTAAGAACAGCCAGTCTGTTTCGGCTTACTCTGTCCACCCACAAATGAATTATCACTTTCAGCCTTACATTTTTAGTGTTTGCATTTCATTTAGGCATACAATGGAAATCTATGCTACTAATATGTATTTTTCTTGTATCCTCTGTTTCCTCTCCACAGCGTTATACCTCTTCATATTTCATATAATGTTTTTACTCTTTATTTGGACGTACTGGAAAGCTATTTTTACTTCTCCTAAAGAGCCAACAAAAAAGGTGGGAATCTTCTATAGATAAACTATTTAAATCCAAAGTGTCAGTAAATCCAGAACTGATATTTTAAATCTGGGATCAATGGCAAAAAGTTGAAGCACTCCGCTTCATGGGGTTGATTTACAAAAACTGGTGCAAAATCTGGCGAAGCTCTACATAGAAACCAATTAGATTTCACTTTTTTTTTTTTTTCCAAAGCCTAATTAAATAAGCTGAGGTTAGAAGTTGATTGGCTACTATGCAGAGCTGCACCAGATTTTTCACTCTCTAGTTTTAGTAAATCATCCCTTGTGTCTCTCTGGCAGTGGGAACCTCTGTGACCTGGGTAATGCAGTACTTGGAAGTTCAGTGTGTAAATCTTGCTGCTTGAGTGCCTAAGAATCTAATGGATTTTTCAGACTGCAAACATCCATGTATAACTAAAAACACACATGTACCTTTTTTTTGTTTAGTCTTTAAAGTAGAGTTCCACACAAAAATGGAACTTCCGCTTTTCGGAACCCTCCCCCCCTCCGGTGTCACATTTGGCACCTTTCAGGCGGGAGGGGGGTGGTGGGTGCAGATACCTGTCTAAGACAGGTATTTGCACCCACTTCCGGCATAGACTCCCATGGGAGTCTACGCCACTTCCCGTCCCTCCGCGCTGTCTCCTGGGAATCACACAGCTCCCAGGAGAGAGCGGGGACCACTTGGGACGCGCAGCGCGACTCACGCATGCGCAGTAGGGAACCGGGAAGTGAAGCCGCAACGCTTCACTTCCTGATTCCCTCACCTAGGATGGCGGGGGCAGCTGCCGAGAACCGAGCGGGTTCTCGGCGTCCCCTGCCGACATCGCTGGACCCTGGGACAGGTAAGTGGCCATGTATTAAAAGTTAGCAGCTGCAGTATTTGTAGCTGCTGGCTTTTAATATTTTTTTTTTTTTTTTTGCGGTGTGGGTGGACCCCCGCTTTAAACCAGGGATATGCAGTTAGCAGAACTCCAGCTGTTGCACAACTACAAGTCCCATCATGCCTCTGCCTCTGGTTGTCATGCTTGTGGCTGTTGGAGTCTTGCTATGCCTCATGGGACTTGTAGCTCTGCAACAGCTGGAGGTCCGCTTATTGCATATCCCTGCTTTAAACACTTCTCGCCCTATATGACATCATATGACGTTGTAGACTTTGGAGATATCTGGATGATGCCTGCAGCTACAGGCATCATCCAGATATCTTTTATTTCAGCCAACAATTCCCTCTAATGTGAAAGCCATCCTAGCAACTTATTAACCACTGGATTGCTTTTACAGGCAGCAGATGGGGACATTCCGAATAGTCCCCGGCCATCTCTTTGACCCTGGGAGGCTGGAAGCAACGTCATGATGTCACTTCCAGTTCTGGCAGATTGTAAACGCTACCATTATTTATTTATTTTTTAACTCATGCTTTTCAGGGTAGAGGAGACATCTGGAGTCTTATAGACCTCACATTTCCCCATAAATAGGACCTGCTGTGCCTTTATTTATATCATAAGGGGTGTTTACATTTCTTGTGATAGGATTAAAAAAAAAAAAAAAAATTCAAGAGACAGTGTAAAAATAAAAAAAATGTATATTTGTTTAAAAGCGCCCCAGTCCCCTCATGCTTGCACGCAGAAGCTAATGCATACATAGGTCGCACCCACATATATAAACGGTGTCCACACCACATGTGAGGTATCACTGCATCAGATTGAGAGCAATAATTCTAACGCTAGACCTCTGTAACTCTAAACTGATAACCTGTAAAAATGTTTAAAGAGCTGGAGTTTAAGCAGCGTGCGCAGTTTTAAAGCGTGATATGTTTGGTATCTATTTGCTCGGCGTAGCATCTTCTTCTCTTTTTTTTTTTTTTTTATATGTTACAAAAAAATGGGTTATATATTGTGGTGTTTTTTTTTTTTTTGTTTGTTTGGTTTCTTTTGCATTAAAATCCATTAAAGTGTATTTTTTTTCCTAAAAAAAAAAAAAAAAAATTGCGTTTGAAAAATTGCCGCACAAATACCATATCACATAACAGATTACAACAAATGCCATTTTATTCTCTAGGGTCTCTGCTAAAAAAAAAACCAAACATCTATAATGTTTGGGGGTTCTGAGTAATTTTCTAGCAAAAAATACAGATTTTTACATGTAGGAGAGAAATGTCAGAATTGGCCTGGGTGGGAACTGGTTAAAAATTGTTCTGTGTATGTTCTATTCGTGGTATCTTGTATATCAAATATAGTATTTTAAAGTTGTTTAGGAAATTGCAACCTCCTGTTTTCCTGCCTGGAACATTCTTCCTGTAGTAAAGAATTTAGCTGAACAGTACATGATCTACCATTGAGATCACCCCTCACCACACACTTTGGTCTACACCAAGTATCCTGCTTCCAACATACACTTGCTTGCTCCCCAGTGATGTCTGCACTTGGCACACACAGCTCCCTCCCCAGCATCCTGCAGCCGTGTCAGTATGGTGTGTTCAGCACACACAGCTCTCTCCGCAGTATTTGTGACACCCATCAGATCTATACCCCAGTACACACAGCTTGTTTCCAGGAATCCTGTGAGATCTGTGCCACTATACTTGTCTCGCTTTCCCAAATCTATGTAACTAGAATGAGTCCAGGACAGACTCGCTTTAAAGTAATGCATGCAATCAGTGAGGCGTACACTCTAGTACACTGAGCTTGTTTTTCATTATCTATACTACCTGCAAAACCTGCTCTTCAGCTTGCACAGCACAGTCCCTTGTATCTAAGGCACCAGTGAGATTTGTATACAGAGGCTTGCAGCTTGTGAAGTCTAATAATAATAATAATTTAGTGCATGCCTCCCATGTCACCTGTCACAGGGCCAGCGCTCCCGCTAGGCGAACTAGGCAGCCCCCTAGGGGGCGCAGCCAGGGTCACTAACTTCACCATTAGCCTGGCTAGGGCATATAAGGGGCCCTACACAGGGCTGGAGCACTGAATGATTCTGCAGAGAAAGCAGCAGCCATGGAGGACATCCGTCATGGCTGCTGCAGAGGAGGTCAGCAGAAGCTCAACCGTTTAGATGGGCACGAGGTAAGCAAAGGAAGCAGGCACCATGTCTTTGAACATAGCTGCTGAGTCCGGGAAATCCAGCAAGACTAACGACACCCCTTGCGGAGGGCACAAAATAGTTAAGCATCAGCCCTGCCTGTGGGATGTACATTCCCAACACATGCGGCTCACTTTCCATTATCCATGCCACCACTGAGATATACCCCAGTATCTCACCAGCAGACAAACACTTTTTCATTTAAAAAAAAAACCTATATGCTGACTTTCTTTTTTTTTCTTTTACAGCAACTTTCTCTTCGAGAAAGTGTACACACCAATCTGATTTGTCCTGTGTATACATGGCACACTTTTGCTAATCTATAACCAGTAGCACACTTCCTGATCAGCGTGAAAACACTCACTCTCTGTACCTTTTATCTATTTAGAATCAATGCTGTGACCCTAGGACAGGACTTCCAAAACCTTCCCCTCTCCTCTTCTTCATGAATAAAAGGGGAAGTCTGTAGTCCATAAAGATAACTGGAAACTATGTAACTCGGGGCTTGATAAATTTTGCTTTGAATCTAGTAGCCAGCGTTAGGAGCCAGGTTTTTTTTAATCAACAAAGCTTACGGGTGGAACATATAACGTGTTTACAAAGGTGAACTTATATTTAAATCGTTTCGCTGCCAGAGCATTTTTTTTTTTTTTTGCACACATTTAAAAAATAATTTTAGGCCTGAAGATTACATAAAACCCCCCAAACATTATATATTGTCTGAAAGCAGAGATCCTATAGAATAGAATAGTGGTAGTTCCAATTTTTTATGTTGCACTATAATACTGCAAAGGTTTAGGAACCCAAAATTTCAGTAAAAAACACAAAGTTAATTTTAGAGGGCACAAAAACGCAATAAATTACCAATTTTTTTTTGGTAAAATATAAAAGCCGAGGTTGCATTGAGTAAATAGATACCCAACATGTCAAACCTCACGTTTTGCAGGCGCCTGTGAAATGGTGACAAACTTCAGTACCCTATATTTTCAATAGGAGGCGCTTTAAAAGCTCCTATAAGTCATCAGTTTAGCGTTATGAAGGAGGTCTGGTGCTGGAATTATTGCTCTCACTCCAGCTTGTGGCAATATGTAACGTGTATTGCATTCAACGTTTCCAGGCAAAGGAGCCTGATGCGTGCGTTTTACATCGGTATGTGCGTATATGTAGGGTGGTGGGGGGAGCCTCAATTTGTATTTTTTGGGAGGGGATGTTATAAGCTTGGGTGTAATTTTATTTATTTTAATTGTAAAAAAAAAATGATGTACTGTCTCCCCCCCCCCCCCCCCCCCAATGTGGTGATTTTTTTTTTTTTTTTTTTTTGGTGATGGGTTCTCTTTATTGATATATCCAGGGTCTAAAAGACCCCCAATGTCTCCCCTGTACTCCACTGAATGTAAAGCAGTGGCCATGGAAACTGAACGGGGATCCGGAAGTGACGTCATGCATATCACTTCCGGGTCAGCAACAAGGGCAGGAGAGCAGACATGTGTCTGCTCTCCTCCCTCCTCTCTTTCTGGTGGCACCCGCTATGTCGGTCCTGGGTCTGGAGATGGGCAAGCGGAGCCCAGGATACTTAGTGGGGGAGCACAAACATTTGGGTGGTAGCCCAGGCACAATTTCCTGTTGCCATGGCGACCTGGCGCCTGGGATTTGTCGAGCCCTGATGTAACTAATACAACTGCAGTACAAGCAGAGAGCACATCAAGTTATCACATGACATGATTTCTGGCAAGATCAACAGGTAATTCTTTTGCAGTTCTCAAACCAATATAACAAGACATTTTTCGTGGTGTATTTAACAGACCAAAACGAAGCAAATTATAGCAGTTCATTGCCAGGCGTCGCATTCCTTTTACAAAAATATTATAGGCCTGAGTACTGCCGTGAGACTGGGAAGACAAGAGTGCACTGCCATGGATAATTGTTGCGTTGATAACATTGTTTTTTTTGCCATTAAATGAGAATGCTTAATGCATATGACTATGTACCACAGGCAATTATAGTTAAATAATTGGATAGTCTTAACTGGTTTTTATGGATGCTCGTAAACTTTAGGTGCATAGTTTTACTGTATCCCTAGCAAGAGTTGTGTAGTTGTATGACTAAATCCATACTTGTGTTTTCAGTTTTTGCTGCCTTATGCTGAAAAGGAGCGATATGACAATGAGGACAGCCCAGAAGTTCAGAGGCAAATCCTTGCTGAATTTGCAAAGAAGCTACCTGTTTATACCCGGACAGCAAATGGAGGTTAGCCAAGCATATATTTGTGAGCGTCTCTGAGATAACAGTCCACTAGCTGATAACCTAGTGGCAACCAGTAAAATTCAGTCTCTTGAAATTCAGCTACTATTTTCCTTGCTTGCCTTATGTGATTTGGCCAGTAGGAAGGGCCACAGACAGTACTTGTATCCAGTGGCGGCTGGTGTTTTTTTTTGGGGGGGGGGGTTGGCAAACAACCATCCCCCCCCCTCCAGGGCGCCCGGTACCCCAACTCCCCCCTCTCACTGTCTGCTGGTCAGTCCGTCGCTTACCCCATCCAGGTGGCGGGCTGCCCAGTGTCCTCTCCAGCACAGCAGGCCCCATCTAGGTGGGGGGCAGCTGCTCCAGTGACCTCTCCTCCAGTGCGGCGTCTTTCCTCTCCTCCTAGGCGCTAGGCATCTAATAGGATCGCCTGATGTTTTGGCCAATCTGGAAATGGGTCTCAACACCCACTTCCTGATTGGTGGGAGGGGATTTAGTGTGAAAATAGAAAATATTCATTCGCTATTGTTGCACAACTAGGTGGGATCACTGCGCCCCGAGCATACCCTTTTTTTGAAGCCTATTAAAGTATTAAAGCCTCTGGCTCTAATCGCGTGCTTCAACCCCCCCCCCCCCCCAATTAGAACATTGGAATCCATTGTCCGTCGCTGTATGTAGATCAGGGGGCCGGGCGCATGGATGGGGGGCGTCGCCCGTGCGCCCCTAATGGACTGGCCGCCACTGTTTGTATCACTGTGTATTTTGTATGGGATCTCTTAACTAAGGCAGAACTATACTCTTTCCTTTGCTGGCGCCAACATCTTTGCCTGTTCTTTTTCTGGGTTTGGGATTTTCAGCCATTTTGATTGGCTGTGCCAGAATAATGTAACTCCCACATGCTCACAGGAATTCAGTCTGGCGCCGGGGTATGCTGAGATGCTTTTAACGTTACGTTCTAAAGAAGATTGTGACAAGCTTGTTTTATTACAGAAAAGACCTAGCATGTCTCTTCTGCAGTAAAGAGCCTGTTTGCGCACAATTTAAAAAAAAAATGTTTTTTCTCAGTATAGGTTTGATTTTATAAACTGCCAGAGTATATTTGTTCTTTATCCGTCATATGACTTTTTCCATGCACTGCATTTACTAAGACCGGGAGGGGAGGGTGTCAAGTCCCAGGGTTTGGCAAGTCAGATGACTGCTGGCAGATCTTTCATCAGCAGTTCACACTTTTGTACCGCATACAGTTCTGTATTTATACATTTTTATTTGATGTTAGTTTCTAACGCAATTATTATAGTGGTTGTAAACTATAAATATATATTTTTAATAGTTAACATGTTATACTAACATGTGGCCCTGAGCCTCCTCTTCTGGGGTCCCCCACTGGGTCCTCCTGTTCTCTGTGCGTCCTCATAGAAAGCTGCTTCCTTTAGTGGAGCACCTGTGGGCTCGCTTCCAAGCAGGACTGCATGTATCCATAGACCCACACAGCGCTGCTCCGCCCCAATCCAATCCTCGTCTCAGGATTTGATTTACAACAGCAGGAGCCAATGGCTCCCACTGCTGCCTCTGTGTCCTGTGAGGAAAGAGTACCGCTGCAGATGGCGGATCTGGATCTAAATAGGACTTGTAGGTAAAAGGGGGTTCAGGTAACAATATAACTGCTGGGACATTTTTTACCCTAATGCAGGAAATGCATTTTGGTAGAAAATGTACTGTCTTTACAATCACTTTGTTATGCCTTGTCTTGCAGGATTTTAATTTTTTTTTTTTTTCCTTTTACCTGCTGAATTTATTATCTTTGCATTGTTACATAGGTCCAACTTGGCCATCCATGTGCCATACCTGGGCATCCCTGCAGAAGCTGTAAATTGCTGTAGTTGGCACCAATTCTGCAGTGATCGCTGCTAGCTTTCAGATTCCATGCTGAGCAGCTGCCCTACTGCTTAGTGAACACAGGAGGTCACTCGCTGACCACAGACACAATTAAGGGAACTCTTTGCGTTCTCTCAATGAATAAAAAGCATTTTCTGATTGGATCAAGTGGAGATCATATCACTGCCGCACCTCTCCCCTTCACCTAATCAGACAAGGTTTTGCATTCACTGAGAAAAATGCAATGTGTTCTGTAAATGGCACCCATGTTGAGTGAGTGACCTCCTATGTTCACTGTGACACACATGACCTGAAAACTAACAACAACCACTAGTAGTGGTGCCTAATATAGTGATTTTCCAGCTTCCAGGGGCATTGCCCAAGTATGGCACATGCATAGTTACATTGGTCCAGGCTACAACAATGTAACAAGTCAGAAATTGACATATGTGGAATTTGGCTTTAAGGTCAAGAAAATATGCAAACCAAACTGACATTAACATCTTCAGCTCCGGAAGATCCCCCCCCCCCCCTGACCAGGCCATGTTTTTGTTATACGGCATTACATTACTTCAACTGACAATTACGCAGTCGTGTGACCCTGTACACAATAAAATTGATGGCCTTCCCCACAAATAAAGCTTTCTTTTTGGTGGTATTTGATCACCTCTGCGGTTTTTTATTTTTTGCGCTGTAAATAAAAAAAAGCCGACCATTTTAAAAAACAAAATTATATATTTTTTACTTTCTGCTATAAAACACATCCAGAAAAAATGTAAAAAATCACATTTCTTTCATTTAGGCCAATATATATATATTCTGCATCATATTTTTGGTAAAAAAAATCCCAATAGGTGTATATTGATTAGTGTTTACAACCACTTTAAACAAAAATGTATGAAAACAGAACTGCAAGCAGTACAAAGGTGTGGAAGGGACCTTGGTTGGCCTTACCAAGACTGAAGGCTGATGAAAGATCTCTCAAGGTGTTTGACTTGCCACAACACTGAGACTTGACTACATCCCCCCCCTCCTCATCTCGGAAAATACAGTGCATGGCATCTTAACCTTGCTCTACTGATGTAGATGAGTGTTTTATGTCTGTAAATACATAAACATTGCCATACAACTAAGAGTGACAGTAAACGGCACTGGATTCTGACACGTACTGCTTTATATATTTCAGCAATTCGTTTCTGTGATCGGTGCCAGGTGGTGAAGCCTGATCGCTGCCATCACTGCTCTGTGTGTGGGATGTAAGTATCTTACAACCATACAGTTTTTTTCTTTATGCCTGTGCATTTTATTAAATAAATATATTTGTTGTTTGTTCTTTTTTTACTTTTTGTATTTATTATTATTATTATTATTATTATTATTATTATTGTCTGAATTCATCTTCCTTTATGAGCTGTGGATCAACATTTCAAAGCTCTTGCTGTTAGAATGCACAGTCATTCATAGTTTTATTTATAAAGCAATTCTGTCAGTTGCATCAATGTCAGACATATCTAACAATACAGCCACATTACAATGTACCTTGTGGTGTCTGTAGTAAGCATGGTAATTCTCTAAAGCCTTTAAAGCCTTGTATACATGATGAGAATATCGAACAAATGACTGCTGGGTTTTTTTTTTTTTCATTTTTTGCATGCTAGTTTTATATTGGTAACCAACAGGTTACTAAACGTACAAAAATTCTCAGACGATAGAATAGGACTTTGAAAGTGATGTAAGCATTAGTTCCCAAGCATGTGTAGTCTTACTCTACCGTTTTTTTTTTTTTTTTTCCCTTGACAAATTCTGTACTGATTAAATAAAAATCATTTTGTTCTGGTATCGTATGAGAAAAATGTTCATGTTTTGGCCCTTTGGATAATTTTGGATAAAGTGTCGTGATCGGCTCTCGAAAGCGGTGTACGAACGATCAGATTATCAGACAAACTCTTCCAAAGTGGTATTTTCAGCAGATTTTCTGATCATGTGTACTAGGCATTTCTCTTCTGTGATCCAGGCGAGCCTCTGGGTTTTGGGGGCATACTATATGCAGGGCTTTGACCTCTTCCTAACAAAGTTATGCCCCATCCTCCTTTACTTCTACACTATTTTGGTCACCATACACATTAGAATCAACGTTGGGTTTATCAAAACTTTTGTAATTTGAAGACCTACCTAAACTATGATTTGATTTGTGTCCAGTCAGGTAGGCCCCAACATTATTGTTGGCAGAGGAGATTGTACAATCAGATTGTAGTCTGTGTAGTGAGCTTTAAAGTATAACTAAAGACAGTTTTTTTTTTTTTTTTTTTAATAGGGTGTGGAGGGATTAGAAAACCTGTCAGGATGTTAATGTGGTTTGTGACCCAGTTAGGGGGATTCACCCTCTCCCTTTGCCCCATTTACCATTATCCATGAAAGTGAAAGAAAATCCAGACTTCTGAGTTGTCACCAGAACAGGAATGTCACCATGTTGTGCTGCCGCTGCTCCTAGCACAAATTTCCCTCTCATAGTACAAATCCCCCTAATCCATCCTTTTAGCACAAATGGCCCCCATGCCCCCTCCCGTACAAACCTCTAATCTGAGCACCAATGATCGTTACCCCCCCCCCCCCCCCTGCCTGTAAGCTTCCCCCACCCCCAACTTACAGTTGGGAAACCCAGGTAGAGGTGCAAGTTGTGCTGGGTTCTCTCAGTGCTGTCAGTGGATGACACAGAATCGCCCCCCCCCCGATCTGGCCATGGAGTCACCCCTCTGGCGGCTGTCACCCAGGTGCGGTCCGCACCCCAATAGCGACACCGCTGAGGCAATTAGAAGAGAACAACAAGACCTGGACAGCCGCACACCGGAATGGATAAATCCGTCTTTTATTCAAAATACAGGATCATGGAGTACACAAAACACGACTGTGGGGTGGTACAAGAATAGCTGACGCGTTTCGCACTTACACCAAGTGCTTACTCAAAGCTTGGTCACGCCGCTGAGGGTATTGTGACTAAATATACAGTATATAAAGTTAGAGGGTATCGGAACCACTGATCTGCATACTTGCTCCAAATCTGTGCATCAATATTAAAACCATCAACTTGACAACTGCCATTTTTTAGAAAAAGAGATCAACAATGGCATTCTCTGTATTCTTTCAGTACAGGTTTCTTCCAACAGGAGCCAAGTCGCATCCTAAGAGGCATATGTGTGGCAATTTGCTAATCTTTCCCAGTTTGTTTGCTACCAAATGTTAGTTGGAAGATTCGCTGCATTTAAATTAGAAATTTGTTTTCCGTTTTCTTCCACATGGAATCGCCCATAAAATCTTTCATCGCTGCTCAACCATGTCTTTCCTTGGCACATTTTATAAAAAGGAAAAAAAAAAGCCAGTGTTACTTTTGTTGTTTCCAGCGGTAGGCTGGCTGCACCCAATTAATCTTGCTTTTGCCTCTCACATTACCTGCATATTCCATACCTAAAAATAAGGCCTTGCATTTTCCCCCTTTGCCTGGCTTCACAAAATGAATGACGATTGGTATTCTGTCATGTCTAAGTTAACCTTTAATGAGAAAAATATGGTGAATATTGCTGACCTCTTTCTGAAAATGCTACTTTCCTGGCTATTGTACCGATCTATTAGCTTAACTACTTGGGTCACTAATTCAGAGCAAGTATGCAGATCAAGAAAGTCAGTATGCTTGTTCTGACTTACTGACTTAAGTGGGGTACACACTATGAGAAAAGCAGACGAGTGGTTGTACTCCCATCCCCCCCCCACCCCCCATTAAGATGTGTGAAAAAGGCAAACGTTCTTTCTTGTGTTTGATTTCTATGTTTATTGCCACCTTGGATCGTTCTTTGCTTCTGATTACGTGCATTTTTTCTCTATTCAATTAATTTTCATACGATTAGTGTACACACTGACTGAAAATCAGACACTGTGTTCACATACAATAAAAATTTTAGAGCTTGCACCTTTTTATTTTATTTTTTGTCCGTACAGTCAGAATCGGCTGTCAAAAGCTCTATACTAATCAGATAGTCGACCAATCTTTCCTTTGTACAGAATTTTTCTTCCAATTTTCTTATTGTGTGTACCCAGCTTTGTTGTATTGAAGCCAGAGGGTTGTTAAGCAACTAGCATTTGAAAAATGGGAAGTTGGAGATGGCCGTCTCAATGTTTCTGTCAGGAAATATTTCTGCTGCTGGTGTATTTGATCTTCTGTCTCTTTTCTCATAGGTGTGTCTTAAAGATGGACCATCATTGTCCATGGTATGTATTTGGAATAATGCTTGTATTATGCACTCTGCAAAGAAAATGCCACCCACCACTGAAGCCTCCATAGTTAAAGCCCAGCTCCAAACAAAATTTTCTACTTAGTTTTATATTGTCTTAGTTGCAGTTCTAGTGTAAAGCCTAGTACACATGGGCTGAATGACAGGCAATATCGGCTGGTTCAATAAAAACTGTCGCCATTTGGCCCTTGTGTATGGCAGCTGAATGGCCGGCTTTTGTCGGATGAGCATGGTGGAAATGATGGAAAACCAATGGCTGAGAGCGCTGACTGGGGTGTTCAGGCAGGGGAGTCGTCCCCCTGTCAGAACACAATAGATCGCTGTACTAAATCGCTGTACTAACATCTGATTGTTGGTACAGCGGCTCTGAGCTGTCAGTTTTTTTTCATTCAACCCGCTGGGTTGAACAAAAAAAAACAAAACTATTAGTGTGTACTAGGCTTTAGAGTAGGGAATTTTAAAGCCTCGGTCAAGTTATTATTGGAGACACATCCCTATACTTTTTAAGGACAGGAAGTGATGAGATATCTCCCCAATGGGGACAATGGAAAGGATTAGAACTTTGACAGTGCATATATTGCTTTCTGTGCCTCCCTGTCCTGGCAACAACCACACCCCTCATTTGTTGAATTGGAGTCAATGGGAGAAGGAGTGAGGGAACAATTTCCACAAATGTATACGGTAGCTTTAATTTCAAGTATTTTTGGAAAGGGAACATTAACGCAAACTTATGGTTACAGATGCATGTTAGAATTAAAAGGAACTGGTCAGGGTAGCTGCTTTGAGGCTCTGATCTCCCTCCTTCCCTCACTGCCTGGGGAGTCAGTGACCGGGAACAAGCATGTGCCTATTAGTTGACCTGGCACTAGTCTGGCTGAATGCTTTTCCAGGTGTAACTTGCTGAGGATGACAATCCTGGAGATTGCTTCAGGCACAAGTTAAGAATGTCAGCTCCCATGTTCCTCCTAAGGATAATGCATGGAA
Source organism: Lithobates clamitans (assembly GCA_037952925.1). NCBI lineage: Eukaryota > Metazoa > Chordata > Amphibia > Anura > Ranidae > Lithobates > Lithobates clamitans. The sequence goes on along the minus strand of JBBGZY010002808.1, from coordinate 87,884 downwards.
AATATCGGCACTGGATAAGTCAGATTTTTTTTTTTTTAGTTTTTCTACCAGGAATATTTCATGATCTGCAGTGAAAAGGGGTGTTTCCGGGTTGTGGGCAGGGCTTTGGGTGGTTAATATTTAAAAGAAACACTAAACTGGCAGTGGCTTATAGATATGTGAACACTTCTTAACCGCAAATGAATGTAAAGTATTTACCATGGCATGTATACTATGTGTCAATGACCTAAGCATGTGATTGCCTGTTGTGTTTTCGCTGCAATTATAACATCAGGGTTTTACTTATCAGCACACAGAAATCGTGGCATATACTGATTTGTCTCCTGATGTCAGGTAGTCCATTTGAACATATCCTTATTACTGATAGTACTGATAAACTGTTCTGATCATGCATGCATAAACATATGCTATTTTCTGCAATAATTTGCAGAATTTTTAAGTTGCTTTTCTATGAATTTAAAATGTATTCCAATTTTAAAATCCAAACAATCTACTGTATAGCGCAAGTATTAAAGTGGTAGTAAACTTAGCTTTTGAACTTTTAATAAGGTTTACCTGTAGGTACAGGGAATATCTCTTAAACTTGCAGTGTTTAGGAGATATTCACACTGGATGCAGCCTGTGACGTCACTGGTGCATGGGCACTGAAGAGACGGCTTACCCGTGCCGTTCCTTCAGAATGCCATGACGTAAACTGACTCCTGTGAGCATGCTTGGAAGGTGTGTCATCGCGGCTCAGCCATTCACGGGACTGGAGTCTGCAAAACTGGAAGGAAGACCAGGGGAAGATGGAAGCCCTGTCAGCTGTCACAGCACTCCCCTGGAGGGCTTTGTTTTAAGGTAAGTATTTCATAATGTGCTAGTATGCAATGCATACTAGCACATGCCACTGCTTTGCAGGGGATTTTTTTTAACCACTTCATTACAGCGCTATAGCTGAAAGACTGCTACAGCGCAGCTCTCTTGTTTTGGGAAGGTGTCAATGGACATCCTCACAGAACAGTGCCCCCCTGGGTGCGCTCTGTGACTGCTGTGTGCTTAGGACACAGCTAATAATAAATCGTGGGAAAGGGCCAATCACAGCAGCCTTTTAACATGTAATCAGCTGTTTCCAATCAGAGCTGATCACATGTAAACAGACCTGCCAGTTATCGGCTTTCCTTTCCTCACGCGCTGCATCTGTGTCAGTACACTGATAATCAAGGCACTGGTCATTAGTCTCCTGATTATCAGTGCAGCCTCATTGCTGTACATCATTGAAGAAGAAAAAAATACTTATTTGCAAAATCTTATAACAGAAATTAAGAAGTTGTGTTTATTTTATTTTTTTTTTCCAACTTCTTTTTTTTGTTTTGTTTAGCAAAAAAAACAACAAAAACACAGTGGTGACTATATACCCAGTGGTGTATTTAGGTTTTGTGCTGCCCTAGGCCTGACTGAGCTTGCGCACCCCCTAATTTAAATATGACCTACCCCTTCCTGTCAAGGCCACACCCCTTTCTTTTAAAGAATCGCCCTGTCATCTTCATTGGAGGAGGACAGAGGGACGCCGCGGGAAGAGGACAGAGGCATGCGGCATCTTTTCATTTGGGGGGTAAGGGGATATGTGCTACTTGCTTTGGGAGGGGAGGATCAGACTAGCACATATCCTCTCCCCTCCCAAAGCACCCAGCACATATCCCCTTACCCCCCCTCCCCTCATCCATGTGTGCATCTGTTATCTGCCCCCTTCCAGGTTACTGTGTCCCCCTCCACTGTAAATTATACACAGACCACAGAGCAGCAGCGCGGCTCATGCACTGAAGTCGTGTCCCTCCTCTGTGGCTCCTTCTTCTCCTGGCTGTGTACACTAGAACATTGGAGCCGAGAAGGAGGAGGAGCTGAGGAGTGTGTGTGGCTGACAGTGGGGAGAGAGGTGGCGGCTGCTACGGAAAGCCGATCGCCGCTTGTGGGACCCCAGGTGCCAGATGTCCTGGGTGCCCACGCTAGCGCACTCTGGCTGCCAGTTACCAAAGCTCAGTGCCGGAACTTGTTGTGGGCTCCGGGACAGTGGCGTCACTAGGTTTGGTGTCACCTGGAGTTGTAAAAATTGTGTCATCCCCCTTAATTTTTTTAATGGAGGCCCAGCGTTGGAGCTCATTATGGCGGTCAACAAGGCCTAGAGGATATCAGGTTAGGCACTTCCTAATGGCTCAGTCCCTGGGAACAGTAATGAATAATGACCAACAGGCTCTTACCAGACCCGGTGAAACCGCAACAGTGATCTCTCCGGCTGGACGTTCGCTCACTCTGGGTTGCCCAGGCTGACTCTGGTCAGTAGTGTAGCATGTCTGTACCCTGGCAGTGGCTTTATCTTTCTCCCCCTCTGGTGGTGCGGGTACAGCGTGGCTCTCTCTTTGGTGGTGCGGGAACAGTGTGGCTGGCTCTCTGGTGGTGCGGGTACAGTGTGGCTCTCTGGTGGTGCGGGTACAGTGTGGCTCTCTGGTGGTGTGGGTACAGCGTGGCTCTCTGGTGGTGCGGGTACAGCGTGGCTCTCTGGTGGTGCGGGTACAGCGTGGCTCTCTGGTGGTGCGGGTACAGCGTGGCTCTCTGGTGGTGCGGGTACAGCGTGGCTCTCTGGTGGTGCGGGTACAGCGTGGCTCTCTGGTGGTGCGGGTACAGCGTGGCTCCCTCTTTGGCTTCCCCCAGCACAGTACTCTTTTTCTCCTCCTGTAACACCCCCCAGCAGAGTGCATGCATGCTGGGGGCTGTAGCATGTCTGTGGACACACAGGGGCCGCCACTCTTCAGGGACTACTTTTCCCATGATGCCCCCCAGAGTCTTCTGATTGGCCCTCTGCTGTGGCCTAATATGGGGTGAGAAACAGCGGTCAGGAAGCTGGGCGGCGGCACGGTGAAACCAATTAGAGCCGCTCTCTCTCTCTCTTCTCCCTTCGGCTGACAGAAAGGGGAGGGGGGACGAGCGGGGAGATACACAGACAGCCCGCATCTCTTGTCTCCCTGTCACAGCGCTGCTGCTTAATTTGCCAGAGAACTCCCCCGCTCGCCCCCCCCTCCCCTTTCTGTCAGCTGAAGGGAGAAGAGAGAGAGAGTGGCTCTAATTAGTTTTACCGTGCCGCCGCCCAGCTTCCTGACCGCTGTTTTCCTCCCCATGATTGGCCACAGCAGAGGGCCAATCGGAGACAGAATCACAGCTTTGCGGAGGGTGGCTTGACGGCACCCGGGACGCCACTGCACTGCTAAGCTGTACTCCCCAGATGGTGGCCCTGCTCTGCGGGAGTCGGGAAGAGGGCGCCAGTACCATTTTCGGGGGGGGGGGGGCTTTTTGCCTTGTTGGCCTAGGCCGAGACACAGCACTGTATATACCACCAAAAAAAAGCTCTATCTGTCTCAAAACAATGATACAAATTTCATATGGGGACAGTGTTGTCATTCAAAGTGGAGTTTTTTCCCTTTAAAGTCCCACCAGAGGGTCCCTGTTTTTATTCTGTGGTTCAGAGTGCAACAGCACTGAAAGTTGAAAATTGGTTTGGGCAGGAAGGGGGTAAAAGTATTGAAGTGATTCACTACTGCTTTAATTGTCCTAATGAATGTTTGTTTATTTTTAGCCATGCTGATTTTATTGTTACCTCCCATTGGCTCTCATTGCTAGAAATGATGGTTTTTGTGGCTTATGATGACTGTTAATTCAAAAACAAGTGCAATCCTCTTCCAGTGCTCCTTATATTTGAAGTATTATTATATATGCTCATCTCCCTTAGTGGACCTCAATTTTTATCAGGTCATGCACGCATATGTTATTAGGACCACAAAGACCACCACCAGACTTCTGAGAGTTAAATCCATATTCCCTTCTATCCTTCTCTTCTCCTCCTTGCTCCCACAACTGGGCACCCATAAATCCAGCCACATGTAGATAGAAATGGGACCAATAGTGTACTCCACTTTATAGCGTTCGATTTCAAATCTTATAATATTCCACTCACATTATAAAAGCAACAGAAGGAAAAATGACGCAGAATACCAGCCAAAACATAACCGACAATCAGAGTAATATAAACATGAATGTCCAGAATGATGGTATAAAACTGTGATGTGTGTGTGTGTGTGTATATGGGGAAATGATGGTAATATATAAGAACATATACACTCAAAAAATGAAGTTCCAGAAGGTAATGGAAAGTTCAAAATGGAAATGACACTAGGCACCAGCGGCAGCTCCCTTGGAAAAAGCAAGGTGCGCCAATCTAAGTGCAGTATCCAGTACAACTTTATTTAACAAATGTAAAAAACAACGGCCAAATGGCTACTCACAAAGGTGCAGTGGGATAAGGCATGTAGTAACGTGGATAGCCCATGGGCAAGACCGTGGCGGCTCACAGTGAGGGGTCCCAAAATAGTGCTGCAGCACCTGTGGAGGAAGATCAGAGGCTGTCCGTGATTTGCTGTCCTTGGCCAGTGGGGGCTATACCATGGAGGAAGCGGGAGAGCCCTTGTGTCAGCAAGGTGGTGCAAGGATCCTCTCAGACATCGGAAGCCGGAAACCGGAATGGGATGGAAAACCAGCGTGAAGCGCACAATACACTGGAGTGAAGGCAGCGGAAATGACACCTGGATGTGTCAGATGACGCGTTTCAATGCATCCATATTTTCTTCAGATCTAATGGGCTGTTGGGATCTACATTGTTTGTTTATATAGGCTGGCGCTCGTCGCTAAGTGACGGCGTCAGCAGGAGGTACTGACAATATTAAGGGGAATAATGTTAAACAAATGCAATTAAAAGTAGCATATGATAGTAAAAATTCATGACTTAAATTGCATATAATGATAAAAATGTATAATGATAAAGGCCAAAATTGCTCCTAGCAAAATCCATACCCCAAAAAAACCCCACTACACTCAGACAACTTACCCTCATCCCATTAGTTGGTAGGTACAGGTTGCAATAAAGCGCTATGTCTCACCTGTGCCCATGTTACACATGGCAGAAAAACTTTTATAGCCAATGGAAACAACTATACTCCCAAATCCTTTTTTAATTGTTCCACGACCTATGTGATATATTGCATCTCCTGCCCTTGTGGGCTATTATATGTTGGTAGAATGATCAGGACTCTACGTGCGAGGTTTGGAGAGCATAGTCGAGCTGTTCAAACCAATAATCCCTTTATTTAGTACTGCCTGTCACTTCACCAGCAAAATATTTCTGATCTCAATGTGTGGATCATTGAATCCATATCAGATCATTTCACTCCTGCTGAAAGATTTCAAAGTCTATGTAGGCAAGAAACCTTCTGGATATACACGTTAAATAGTGTGACACCCAATGGCCTCAATGAAGAAATAGAGATTAACACAGTTATATAATAATTTTTGACTTTTTACTGACACAGCTTTTGCAATATGGTTTCTTATCTTTTGATTTATGTATTGTTTCCAGATGTATTATGTGTTACATTTCTGTTTGACAGCGATCTATTAGGTAATTTTTTGGTTTTTCCAGACCTCCCTTTTTCACTTCTCATTCAATTTTCCACCATTTTCCTTTCGTTACAATGTTCTTTTCCTCGTATACATTTTTTCCATTTCTGCTTCCTTTAGATGTTTTAGATGCTGACCCCCAGAATATATTGATTTTGTTTCTTATAGAGCACACTCTAATGCCTACACCTTATTAGATTTTTTCATGGGCATGCCTTCAACTAAAGCCCATGGCGGTCCTACCTATATACATGTGTACAGGCTCATGATCACATGTTGTGTAGCCACATGCCTCCTACTACACATCTCTTGTTTACACATCCATTTCGCACGATCCATAGACGTATGTGCGCATGTTATGTGTGCGCACTGTCCTCATCATTATTATATTTTTTTTCCATACCGTTTTGTGTATAGCTCCTTAGCTCATTTATTCACACAGTCACACCTATTTGCGCATGGCATGTGTATGCACTGTCCTCATTATTTTTCCTCTCTACCGTTTTTTCATATATAACTCAGTCCATTAGCCCATTTATCTACATAGTTACACCTATTCTGCATGCCTCTCTATGATCCATGCTGATCTTCCATGTTAATCCTTCATGTACATTTTTATTAAACATTATCTTTCCTTGTTTATTTCCCTTCTCTTTCCCTTCTCTTCTTCCTCCTTTTCAAAATATTCTCCCATTTTTTTATTTTATTTTATTTTTTATATATTTTTTATATCTTCTATCCCTTACCTCTATTAATTTTTATTTATTCTATTTTCATTGTTATTTTTATTTTATTTTATTTTATCTTATTTTCTTCTGTTTTCTTTCTTTTTTATTCTAATCTTTATCTCATTTTGTTCTTTTCCCTTCTTCACTTTTTCGTTCAATTACTTTTTTCTTTCTTCTTTTTTCTATTAAGGTATGAATTTATTTATCATTATATGTCATTTAAGTCATGAATTTTTTACTATCATATGCTACTTTTAATTGCAATCATTTGTTTAACATTATTCCCCTTAATATTGTCAGTACCTCCTGCTGACGCCGTCGCTTAGCGTCGAGCGCCAGCCTATATAAACGATGTAGATCCCATCAGCCCATTAGATCTGAAGAAAATACGGATGCATTGAAATGCGTCATCTGACACATCCAGGCGTCATTTCTGCTGCCTTCACTCCAGTGTATTGTGCGTTTCACGCTGGTTTTCCATCCCTTTCCGGCTTCCGATGTCTGAGAGGATCCTTGCACCACCTTGCTGACACCAGGGCTCTCCCGCTCCCTCCATGGTATAGCCCCCACCGGCCGAGGACAGCACATCATGGACAGCCTCTGATCCTCCTCCACAGCACTATTTTGCGACCCCTCACTGTGAACCGCCGTGGTCTTGCCCATGGGCTATCCACATGTTTCTACATGCCTCATCCCACTGCACCCTTGTGAGTAGCCATTTGGCCGTTGTTTTTTACATTTATTAAATAAAGTTGTACTGGATACTGCACTTAGATTGGCGCACCTTACTTTTTCTCCACAGTGCTATGATATGCGCATACAGAATTCATCAGAAGAACCAGCCTTCTTGCTTATGATAACCAGAACATGTGTATCTTACGACTCCTTGAAATGTGGCTCTACCGCTATATGCGTTGCACCCACTGGGCTTCCTCAGTAGGTGCAGGGCCATGCTGCCACACTGCAATAAATAGTCTCCCTTTTCATCTCCATGGCAACTGTACCCGCTATTGCGGGGCCGGAAACGAAACCATACTGTCTCGCCCCTTGACTTCCATAGCAACCGCGGTTGTTGCTGCAAAACCAGAAGTGGTGCAACTGCGGGTGCGGCTCACAACCCAGAAATTACGTGGGCTTAGGCGTGGCTATGGAGATGACGTACTGAGCCGATGTGAGGACGGCCGTCCTTTTTTTTTTTTTTTTTTTCAAATAACTTTTTTTTTTATTATAATATTTTGCGGTACAGAAGTACAAAATATAACAGAGGTAATAGGCGATATATGTCTGTCATACAATAAAAGAAGGAGAAACAAAGAGCACAAATATACTAGGTTCTCTTTCTCCTCCCTCCTTTCCTTTAGCTCTTATTTTATTTTCATCTTCTAGGTTGCTTATAACTAAGCAAGAAACTGAAACACTCGTAGTAGAGTAGAAGGATAGTGAAATAGAGGGGGAAAAGAAGAAATGAAAGAAGAAGGGAAGGGGGGTGATTGTATAGTTCGTTTACTTTTTTATGGTGGGTCCTCTCGAAGATGCCACAGCTCCCATACTTTATTATGTATCTCCAACCTGTCCTGTATCCGGGCTGTCATCTTCTCCATCAACTCCACATCTTTGATTCTAGTGTATAAGGCTTCAAGTGTGGGGGGGAGGGTTTTTTTCCAGTGTAGAGCAATAAGACAGCGTGCTGCTGTGAGGATGTGTCGTATGAGTTTTTTTTGTACCTTGGGGATCTTTAATTGTGAGATTCCTAACAGGAAGAATTTGGGGGTCATAGGGATCTGTGTCTCCAATAAGCGAACCAGAAGTTGTCGAACCTTATCCCAAAATGGGGTTATCAGTGGACAGTCCCAATATATGTGGAGGAGGGTCCCTCTGTCTTTTTGACATCGCCAGCAGCGATCTGAACTAGACGGGTATATGGCATGAAGGGTATCCGGAGTCATGTACCAGTAGAGGAGAATTTTATAGGTATTTTCTTTATATAGAGTACAGAGGGAACTTTTTGCTGCTTGTGTCCATACCGCCTGCCATTGCTCCATGGGCAGTTCCTCACCGAGAGCCTTTTCCCATTTAATCATATAGTTATGTTTACCTTTGATTTCTAATGGATAGGCATTTAATATTTTGTAGATATCAGAGATTAACCCTTTCTGGGCCGTGCCCGCCAGGATTAGAGTTTCAAAGGGTGATGGGGGGGAGAACTGTAGGCCAGGCGCTATGGACATGGCATAGTGGCGTATTTGCATGTAGCTGTAGAACGTTTGTCGCGGTAGGTCAAACTTAGTCTGTAGGTCAGGGTAGGATAGCAGTTTGCGGGATCTGGGATCTACAAGGGCTCCGTAGTGGAAGAGATTACGTGATGTCCACGGGTATGACATCTGGTGGGTGAGGCTGTCTGGAATTTTGGGGTTACAGACGAACGATGTTAGGACTGATTTATCTGAGGCCAATGTGTGTGAGCGGGATAGTTTGTGCCATAGGCGTCGGAGTTGAGTCATAGGTCCCAATAGTCTTTCGGAGGGCACCTCTGCCCCCGCACTCCATAGCAAGCTGTTAGGGTGGGTTGGGGCTAGCCATATTTTTTCTATCTCTGTCCATCTGTTATAAGATCTTTGCGTGAACCATGATGCTATCGCTCGGAGTTGGGCTGCTTGATAATATTTGGTAAGATTGGGAAAGGCAAGACCACCGTCTGAGCGTGCTGCCATCATAACTGATTGAGGGATTCTGTGTCTCTTATAATTCCAGGTGAATTTAAGGAGATCAGATTGGAGTTTATTCAAGTGCTTGGGGGGGATAGGAATTGGTAATGTTTGGAAGAGGTACAATAATTTCGGGAGGATCGTCATCTTAATAGATGCGATCCGGCCCAGCAGGGAGATATGGTGTTTTTTCCAGCTAGTGAGCAGGATTCTAATGGAGCGGAAAAGGGGGGGGAAGTTCTCCTGATACAGGGTGTTAAACTTTGGGGTGATATGTATTCCTAAATATTTCAAGGAGGTGTCTTTCCAGTGATAGCTAAAATTGGTTTTTAAGTGTGCTGTTTCTTCGTCTGAGATATTGATTGGGAGGGCTTCTGACTTAGAAGTGTTAATTTTATAGCCTGAGAGGGCTCCGTAACGACTAAGTTCTGCATGTAGGTTTGGGAGAGAAATTCTGGGTTGGGTCAGAGTGAGGATCACATCGTCAGCGAACAGCGAGATCTTGTATTCCCGACCCCTTACTGAGATTCCCCGTATATTTTGGTTGCCTCGGATGAAAGCCGCCAGTGGTTCGACGCATAGTGCGAATAGTAATGGTGATAGTGGGCATCCCTGTCGAGTTCCGTTGGTTATTGGGAAGGTAGTTGAGATGGCAAAAGGTGTTCTGACCTGAGCAGAGGGCTTGAAATATAGGTGTTGTATGGCTCTCATAAAGGGTCCTTGGAACCCCACATGCTGTAGTGTTGCAAATAAGAAAGGCCACCCCAGGCGGTCAAAGGCCTTTTCGGCATCTAAACTAAGCAGCAAGGATTCTGATTTCTCTCTATTTGCCACGTCTATCAGATCAATCACCTTTCTGGTGTTATCTCCCGCTTGTCTAAGGGGGACAAAGCCCACTTGATCCTTATGGATAAGGGATGGGAGGATCATGTTCAAGCGGATTGATAACAGCTTTGTGAAGATTTTTAGGTCCGAATTCAGTAAGGCGATGGGTCTGTAGTTGGCGCATAGGGTGGGATCCTTATCTGGTTTAGGGATCACAGTGATAAATGATCGCTGCATATCAGGGGGGATGGGAGAGTCTCGATAGAAGGCGTTAAAAAGTTTGCACATATGGGGTAGAAGGGCCTTGTGTGATGGAAGGGTTTTAATGGTTTGTTCTATTTCTTCTTCGGTAATCGGCATGTTTAAAGTTGCTAGATCCGATGTTTGTATTTGTGGGACTCCACTTTGTGCAAGGTATTGCTGCATATGTTGATGTAGATCGGGAGGTAGGGGTTTACTAGGTATGTGAGGATTATTGTAGAGTTCTTGATAGTAATCTGCAAAAGTATTGACAATGTCTTTGGGGTGGGACATCAGAGATCCTTGTTTATTTTTAATCTGATGTGGCGTGTTCACGTGTGCATTATCTCGTAATTTTCTCGCTAGTAGGGAGTGGGCTTTGTTGCCCTTGTCGTAGTACTTTTGTCTAAGCCTTATGATAGCCTTTTCCACTCGTCCCATTGCCAGATCACTCAGAATAGATCTCAAGTGTATGATTTTCTTGAGAAGGGATAATGTAGGAGCTTTTTGCAGTTGAATTTCTAACGTTCTAAGTTCTTTTTCAGTTTGAATTTTAGTGATTTGGGCATCTTTTTTCATGGCAGATGACAGTGCTATACATCTGCCTCTAAGTACTGCCTTGTGGGCTTCCCAGAGTATGGAAGTGGATACATCAGGAGTGTTATTCTCTGTGAAATAGTGTTTCAGGGTGGTGACAAGTTCCATTTGCGATGGGGGATGCTGAAGAAGATATGTATTTAATTTCCAATTATAAGGTCTACAGTGGGGAGATCCTATTGCCAGCTTGAGTAAAATAGGCGCATGGTCAGACCACGAAATCGGAAGTATCTGTGCCTCTCGTGTGTTTCTAAGCGTGTGGTTATTTACAAAAAAATAATCGATACGTGAATGTGTCTGGTGGGGGGCCGAGTAAAACGTGTATTGTCTATCGCCAGGGTGGAGGGCCCTCCAGGCGTCGAAAAGAGCATATCTTCTAGTGAGTTTACGAAAAAGCCTCGAGTCTCGGAGGGCTCGAGCTGATGTCGCCCTGGGGCTCACCACCTGGCGATCCATTAGTGTGGAGTGGAGTAGGTTAAAGTCACCCCCTATCACCAGCATCCCGTGCTCGAGTTTAAAGAGGCGAGTGAGGACTTTAGACAGAAAGTTGTGTTGTTTAACGTTGGGAGCATATAGGGCGCAAAGGGTGATTGCTTGTTGTTGCCAATGTCCCTGTAGGATAACAAAATGGCCGTGCGGATCACTGTACTGAGTTGTACAGGTGAAGGGGGCCCCGTTCTTAATGAGGATTGCAACCCCCGCTCTTTTGTGTAGACCTGAGGAGTGGTATATTTGGGAATATTGTTTAGAGGCGAATGTAAATGAACCCCCTTTATCAAAGTGTGTCTCTTGGACCAAAACGATGTCTGCCCCTGATTGTTTAAATTCTCTCAATGCCAAGTGTCTTTTTTTATTGGAGTTTAGGCCGTGTACGTTTAGTGATAAGATCTTGGCCATGATACTAAATGAGTGAGGGGGTATGCCTTACCTGATGTGGAGGAGAAGTTTCGGAGGTTGTAGGTCAATGATAAGCATTCCTCGAGAGGAGAACCATTCAGGCTCCACCGATTGTGGAGTATGTCATACGGTAGTGGAAGGGTGGGTGGGAGAGGAAAAGAAAGGAAAGAGGGTGAAAAGAAGAAAAGGTGATTAGTACATGCGAAACATTTATAAACTTGTATAGTTAACATGTCTCGACCTTGAGAGGCGAAAGGGCCTAGGTCGATGTGGGATTCCAGGGATCCTCCCAACAAAGGTCCCGAGGGGCCCGTCGGTCGGATGCACTGGAGCCCAAAATTGGTTATGTAAAACATGAACTGTAAAACAATTAACATTGCTAACATATAACCAGGAGAGGGGTGACTAGGAGTGGGAGTTCCTAATCTCTTGGGTCTCTACTGAGACATGCCCATGGGGGGGACTAAATTTGCTACATTGTCCAGGGCTAGATCTCCCGCGGGACCAGGCGGGAAAAAAGAAAAACTGTTCATCAATAGATGATATAGAGTGCGGAGACTTTCACTGGAGTCAACCATTCTTTTGCTTGGCACTCTTGCGTGGTGCTTCTCTGTTCCGGGATCGGTTGGAAGAAGGCACTTTCTGCCATATTGTGGGTGGTGCAGGCGGGGTGGTGATCAGATCCCAGTCTGGGAGTCGAGGGACGGAGATTCCGATGGTTTCACAAAAGGTGTCTATGTCCTCCGGGTATCTTAAGACAGCAGATTTGCCTTGGGTTTTGGCTGTAAGGCTGAAGGGGAATCCCCAACGATAGTTGATGTTTTCGTCCTGCAATAGACGTAGCAGTGGTTGGAGGAGTCTTCGTTTTTGCAATGTGATCCATGAAAGATCTGGGTATAGTTGTACACGGGCATCTTTATAGGTTACTTTGCGGGCTAGTCGGGCTTGCCTCATGATGTCCTCCTTCAGGGGGTATGAATTAATCCTGCAAATAATGTCCCTCGGTTGTGAGGTGGAGCCCTTGGGGCGCAGGGCTCTATGAGCCCTATCCATTTCTATAAAGTTGGTAATGGGTTCACCTAGGAGATTATTGAACACGTCTTGTAGTGTATGTTGAATGTCCTCTGGGCCTTCGACTTCTGGTATCCCCCTCACTCGTATGTTGTTTCTTCGTCCCCTATTATCTAGGTCCTCTAGATGCCGCTGCATTTCTCTTAACATAGTGTGGTGGTCTGCTCCTTGGAGTTGGGTTCTGTGTACTGCCAGTTTAGTTTCTTGGATCTCTTCTTCAGCCATCTCCACTCTGTCTAAGTGTTTAAGTCCTGACTGAAGTACTTGTATTTCTGAGCGACAAGTGGACTTTACGTCTTCTATCAGCTGTCTAAAGTCCTCTTTAGTGGGGATCGCCTGTAAATACGTTTGCCATTGCGGGGGTATCGATTGGGTGTGAGGTGTTACCAGGTGAGCCTGCTCTGAGGTTGTACGTGGTGGTAGGGGGTCTGTGAGCTGCTGTGCAGATCTGGACGGGGGATCCCATGGTTCCCACGATTCGTTCCAGAATGGAGTTGGAGCGTGTGGGGGGGCCCGTGCTTTATCCAACCTCTGGGGGTGGGGGTCTGGTGTACTCACTTTTTTAGCATAGGTGGTCTGTGGTATTGTCTTTGCTGTGGGTGAGTTGTTAGCCCATGAGGAGGTTAATTTTTGCGATTTTAAGGGTGGTGAGTCAGAGTCCCTGTGACTGGAGGGTGCTGGGCTCAGTGCAGGCTCTGGTGGGATTCGGGTGACTGGGTACATGGGATTTGGTAGAGCTGGAAAGTCCGCAGAGAAGTCTGATGGGGTCGGTGAGCATGGCTCTGTGCTCTGCATGCAGGGGTCCGATGCTGTTCTCAGCAGGCGAGGATATGCCTCTGAGCATTGTGTATACTGCCGCGGGGGGAGGGCCATCATGGCGTCCTGTGCGGCCTGTGGCGCTGCCTCATGGATGGTGGGTTCGGGGTTAGGACTCACCGTTCCTGACTGAGGAGACTCTGCTGCGCTGCCCGTCTGGGCTGAATCACGGTCCGTGAGCTGCCTGTGTGGTGAGTAAGGCGATGGGGGGATCTGAGCGGAGCCGCGCGTGTAGGCCGCGGATGTGTCCGGCGCCATCTTGGCTGGTCCGGTGGGAGGCATGTCCGTCGGCGAGAAGTAGGACCGGAGGTCCGTGGAAGTTCCCGGTGGGGGTAAAGATGATCCCCTGGCTGCTGTGGATCTAGTGGTCCTGGATCTGCCCATGTGCGATCAGCGAAGCGTCCCCTATGCGCTGTAATATCTCGGGCTGGGAGAGAGCAGGAGGATTAGGCTGCCATCCAGAGCGGCTTCCGGTCACGCCCCCCGGCCGTCCTTTTTTATCAGAGTTGGCAGTTCCCATCCACCCACCGCTCTCTACACTGGGCCAAGCCCCCACTAGCATCTACTCCACCTGGGCTCCTCCTACATCCTGCCCACAGCTCCACCCCAAGTCATGCATTTTATGAGGTGGGGAACTACAAATATCCCTAACCCCACCTCATGCCTCAGGATTGCCAAGTGCATAAACATGTGTGCACACACATAGTGTGTGTATATGTATGTTTTATTTATTTTCCACCTTTTTAATGTGACCTATAAACTGTACAAGTTTAACAACAAACTGAAATCATTTAGGTAGATGGAAGTAAAACTAAAATAATATGGTTGCATAAGTGTGCACACCTTTTAAACGAATACTTTGTTTAAGCACCTTTTGATTTTGTTACAGCACTCAGTCCTTTTGGGTATGAGTCAGCATGGCACATCTTTACTTGGCAATATTTGCCCACTCTTCTTTGCAAAAACCACTCCAAATCGGTCAGATTGTGAGGGCATCTCCTGTGCACAGCCCTCTTCAGATCACCCCACAGAGTTTTAATCGGATTCAGGTCTGGGCTCTGGCTGGGCCATTCCAAAACTTTAATCTTCTTCTGGTGAAGCCATTCCTTTTGCTTTGGATGTATACTTTGGGTCGTTGTCATGCTGAAAGATGAAGTTCCTCTTCATGTTCAGCTTTCTAGCAGAAGCCTGAAGGTTTTGTGCCAATATTGATTGGTATTTGGAACTGTTCATAATTTCCTCTACCTTGACTAAAGCCCCTGCTCCATGCTGCCTCCACCATGCTTCACTGTGGGTATGGTGTTCTTTTGGCGATATGCAGTGTTGTTTTTGCGCCAAACATATCTTTTGGACATATGGCCAAAAAGTTCAACCTTGTGTTTTTTTTTTTGTTTTTTTTCTTGTACCTTTTTTTTATTCTTTTTTTTTCATTTTATTTTTGACAGAGCTTATTGCACATATATTTATGACTGTTGTAGAACATGGTTTCCCATCCTTTTCTCAGTCAAGCCACTCTCTAAAATTATGCATAATTGCGACCACCACTTTAATAAATGTAAAAAACTAAAACTAATACTTGACTAGTATTTCAGCATTTCTCCTCACACTCGTTCAAATAATGCGACCCAGGGGTTGAGGGAGAGGGGCAAACATGGACGTACACAGATGCCCGATTTTCCTCCTTATCAACATATGACATCATCAGTTATTAGAATGCTTCACAATTAAAACCAGTGGCTTTGTGTAATAAAAAAAAGGCAGACTTAAAGTGGAGCTCCATCCAAAAGGGGAAGTTCCACTTTAAGGCCTCCTCCCCGGCTCCTGTTGGTGAAATGGAGCTTTTGGGGAGGAGGGGGGAGCGGGTACCCGCTCCCACTTTCCCTCCGACCATCTTAGGCGATTGGAAGAGCAAGTTCTCCTCCCTCCTGAAGTCTTCTAGGATACATGACAGGTCCCAGAAGACAATTTTTGTAGCTGCTGACTTTTAACTTTCTCTTCAGAGACTGGAGCTCCGCTTTAATACACCTGCCTGTTGTGGCATTATCACTTAAGCCTATAATATGTTGAATAGCCGAATCATTTTTTTTTTGTATAGGAAATAACCTATGATGTGTTCTGTACAAGCAGTTTATGAACCTTGAAAATTGCAATTGATTTTAGCCAAGTTATGTTCCCTGGGTTAACAATTGTCATTCCCAATCACTGACGACATATCAAAATCTCTTTGAGATCAAAATATGCTTGTTAGGTTTCTTGTTCTAGAATGCCAGGGTTGTGGTTGAACTTGTTTATTGCTTTGTCCAGCTGTGCATTATATCACTGTATGACAAGAACCTTTTAAAAGTTACAATAAATTCTTTTTATAGCTTAGGGATGACACAATCTTACAAGCGGTAAACCATGACAGTGCTTTGTTGGTGCACTTATGCTCTGAAAAGAGCTGCCTACCTGGAATGGGGACAGAAACATAACAGATTAAATGTTCCTATATTCCAGAGTAGAACATTGGAGTGATGGATCCATTAACCACACAGGAAATGCTATTTCCTAGAAACTATTACAAAAAAAATGAAAATTCAGCAATGAATTAGTAGTGTTTTTCCTCATCCCTGGAAAGCACTTGTGGCCTTCAAACTAGGCTGCCAGCGCTTTCCACCTTGTTAGAGCTCAACTTTGTACATCAGTCATCCTGGACTTTAAAACTTAAGCGTAACTTTACCCAAAAGGGGAAGTTCCCCTCTTCCTACCCCCCGTCCCCGGCTATATTTGGAATACAATTTTGTGCAGGGTAAAGTGGGTACCTGGTTTTGACAGGTACCTGCTCCAACTTCTGGTCAGATTGCACCAGTGATTCCACTGAAAATCTTCTGGTCTCAGAAGGCTGCGTAACATTCGCAAAGTGCAAAGCGGCTCACGCATGAGCAGTGGGCACGTGGCTATAAAGCCGCAAGGAGTCCTAGCCGGTTGCCCACAGTTAACATGCCATTGCCGGGAATCCGCAAAACCGGTGAAGAGCTGGTTCAGGTCAGCACAGAGCTGGATCCCTGGACAGGTGAGTGTCCTTTTTATTAAAAGTCTGCAGCTACGGTTTTTGTAGATGCTGATTTTTGCAGGCCGGACTGAAGCTCCACTTTAAGGAAATGCATAAGACCAAGTCTTTCTTGAAATGTCAGAATGTGTAATGCCCCGTACACACGGTCGGATTTTCCGATGGAAAATGTCCGATCGGAGCGTGTTGTCGGAAATTCCGACCATGTGTGGGCTCCATCGGACATTTTCCATCGGATTTTCCGACACACAAAGTTGGAGAGCAGGAGATAAAATTTTCCGACAACAAAATCCGTTGTCGGAAATTCCGATCGTGTGTACACAAATCCGACGGACAAAGTGCCACGCATGCTCAGAATAAATAAAGAGATGAAAGCTATTGGCCACTGCCCCGTTTATAGTCCCGACGTACGTGTTTTACGTCACCGCGTTCAGAGCGATCGGATTTTCCGACAACTTTGTGTGACCGTGTGTAGACAAAACAAGTTTGAGCCAACATCCGTCGGAAAAAATCCTAGGATTTTGTTGTCGGAATGTCCGAACAAAGTCCGACCGTATGTACGGGGCATTAGTGTGATAGTGAAGGAAAAGAAAACTTAGAATGTGTTTTCCACTATACATTGTTACTTACAAGATGTGCATTAAGTTGTACATTCTAAGTCTTGTACTTTACATGATCATTAATAATTTGGCAGGTATCCAGTGATGTGTTTCCCTTCAGTGAATAGTCACAATGTTATGTTCTTTATAACCTCTTGTTATTACAGGGCTGCAGTAGTACTGTACAAAACAATAGGTTTAATCTACCATTAAAGGGTCCAATGTTTCTTTCTCCTTTCCTTGTAAATACTTTTAGTACAGGTTTCTTCTCTGTACTCTTTTAGTACAGGTTTATATTAACAGGAACCAAGACTAAAAAAAAAAAAAAAAAAAGACTGAATTGCCAAACTGTATCCTTTCTAAGAGGCATATGTGTGGCAATTTTGCTAATCTTTTCTTTTCCTCTTGTAGTCAGATGTAAAAAAAAAAAATGGTTCCCTAAATTTCACTTGTATTTTCCTTCCTTTTCTGCTGGCAGAATTTTGGTTTCTGACAATCTGACTTGATTGGAAAAGCCATTAAAATCCAGAAAACCCGACTGTTAGCCAATAAAGGCGATTGCTACAGCAGACCTATAGAGGAAAGCATTGTTTAGTATATAGGGTATACAGGATATCTTAACAGATTAGAGTTGGTGGTAATAAGATTTTATAATGTGGAAAATTACACCAAAACACAAAAAAGGTTGTGTGCGTGAAATATACGCCATATTGTCAAAAGTATTAGGACACCTGCCTTTACACGCACATGAACTTTAATGTCATCCCAGCCTTGATCTGTAGGGTTCCAGAAGGCCTGGCAGCATGTACGTCAGAATACCAAGACAATTTCATGCACCCAACATTGTGGGAACAGTTTGAGGATGGCCCCTTTCTGTTTGAACATGACTGCACAAAGCAGGGTCCATAAAGACATGGATGGGCGAGTTTGGGGTGGAGGAACTTGACTGGCCTGCACAGAGTCCTGACCTCAACCCGATAGGACACCTTTGGGGTGAATTAGCGCAGAGACTGCGAGCCAGGCCTCATCTACATCAGTGCCTGACCTCACAAATGTGATTCTGGAAGAATGGTCAAACCCTCCTTTAGAAACCACCCTAAACCTTGTGGACAGCCTTTCCAGAAGAATTGAAGCTGTTTAAAGCTGCAAAGGGTGGGCCAACTCAATATTGAACCCTATTAACGAAGACTGGGATCCCATTAAAGTTCATGTGTGCAAAGGCAGATGTCCCAATACTTTTGGTAATGTAGTGTAAATATACACAGTGAGTTAAATAAGTATTGTTTATGCGTCTTTTCACAGGCACTTTGTCAGGGAAATGGCTGGTGTAAGCGCATCAATCATCACAGCACCATGGGTGATATGGTGTCAGGATGATTGAAGCACATTATTTCTGTCATTACATTGTGATATAAAATGAAATAGTTCAACTCGCCATAATGCAGAATCTGCCTCCAGATGCGGTTTGGAACTTTCCATGTTATCTGCCACCAGATGTGGATTGTCGCTTGTCACGTAGCCTGCCACGTCGCCTGCCACCAGTTGTTGATTACCACCTGCCACAAGATGTGGTTTGTCACTTGTCACCAAATAAGGTTTGTCACCTGCTGTGGTGGCAGCACAGGCCAGTGAGAGAGAACAGCGGTGATGGGGGGGCCGGCGGTGAGAGATGATCTCATCTCTCTGCTGTCCCACCTCACCTCCAGCAGTGTAGCAGCCCCTCTGTGTGGGCGGAAGAGTGGTGATCCGAGCGGGTGGTGAGAGATGTCATTTCTTCGCTCCCATGCCTCACGGCAGTGTAGCGGCCTCGCTGTATCAGTGGAAGAGCGATGATCCAGGCAGGCGGAGAGTGATATCATCTCTCTGCTTGCCTGCCGCTGTACATCAGACATCCCTCGGGGCCCAGCTGCAAACAGGGAACCCTATTTTAAGGTTTAAAGCTCCAACCCCCCCCCCCCCCCAAGCTCGACCTGTGTTTGAAGACTGTCGATAGTGCTAGAGAGTACATGAAGGACAGTAATCTAGCTTGCTTTTTTTTTGTTTTTTGTTTTCTTTAGCTCATCTGTAGAATGGCTTAAAAGCGCGTGTGTGTGTTTTGACCTTTTGTCCAGCTGCTTGGTTAAAGTGTCACTAAAAGTACTTTTTTTTTTTTTTTTTTTCCATTTTGTATAGCGTTGAGGGAGGGTTATAACTCTTGTCAGGTGTTGTGGGTGTGTTTTTTTTTTTTTCTTGACATCTGTGTCCCATTTCAGAGATTTCCCTTCACTTCCTGTCCTCTTGCCAAAGCAGGAAGTGCGGGAATCCCGGGGTGTAACCAGGGTCAGTGGAACTAGTGACCTTATTGTAAGATTGCCTTTAGTGACAAACATACGTTTGTATCAATTCATTTCTAAACACAGGGAGATAGCATAGCTGTGTAAAATTGGAGTGGTAACCTTTTTGTGTGTAGTTACTCCTTGCAGTTACTACCAGCAGCAGAGCAGCCCTATCAATACATTTTACTCTGTAGGCTTGATGCAATTCTCTGCTTGCTAAAAGAGTATTTTCCAAAGTGCATTGCAACAGTAAGGCCCCTTTCACACGGCTTGTCTGATCATGTTCGCCTGTCAGTTTTTTTTTAGGTGGACCTGATCGGACCCTCCAGTCTCTTCTGTGGAGTGGCGGATGTCAGCGGACACATGTCCACTGACTCCTGCCGCCATCCTGTCTGCCAAAAACAGATGGCTAGTGGTCCTATTCCCCATCTGTCCGGCAGATCGGATGGAAGCTGACAGGCAGTCCGTTTCCATCCAATTGCCCCATAGAGGAGAGCAGGACTGTCATCCGCCTGCTCAGCGGAGAGATGCCCTGCTGAGCAAGTGGATTCCGCTTAGCGGAGGCGCCCGTGTGAAAGGGGCCTAAACCTTCAGCATGCTGACTTTAGAGGCAGTCATAAACAAAACAAAATAAAAACATTTGGCAGAATAAACATTTTTTTTTTTTTAGAAAGGGGAATGAACATACACTGGTTGGATGAATGGAAAAGAGCTTCATGCATGGATGAATTCTGGACATCTCTTTTCTTTGATCCAAACACCTCAAATGTATTCTTCAATTGAAAATGCATCTTTCCAGCCACCGACTATTCAGTGTCTATGCTCTTTTCCCTGTTTTAAAGGCAGCTGCCTCCTCTATCAAGAATTATCACAGCAGTGGAATAATTGCCCTTAATTACTTCAGTTTCTGAGGTACTCACAGCACAGCATCCTTTCCTCAACAAACTTGCTTTCTCAGTACTTTCTCAGACACAAGAAGCTTCCCAGGGGATAACCTAGGCTCCTTCCACGATCTTCCAGTGTGTTCCTCTCACACCAACCAAAGATAATTTGCTTGCTTTTCTGAACATAATAAAAGGTTTTAGCATTACTAATTCAATTAAAAACCAATTATTTTAACACGATTTAATTAAGTATGAACTAAAAGAGTTTATCTTTAGGACACTAAGGAAATGGCTTCTAAAAATTGGGCTTTGAAGTTTTATATAAATAATACATTTTGCATTAGATATTTTAAGCAGTAATAGCCATTTGCAAAATTGGTTATCCCCCAAACCTTGACTACATTTTAAATAAATTAAATGGTATATTAACATAAAAACCCCCCAAAAAATCAGTCCTTTAAATCAAAGTGGTTCTAAAGCCTGGACTTTTTTACCTTAATGCATTACCTGCATTAGGGAACAAAATGTCCCAGTGTTTTTGTCGCACCCTCACTCCCTTTTATACGTACCTGAGTCCTATCTGGATCCAGTGCTGTGCCTGTCTGCAGCAGATCCTTCCTCTCTCTCCTCACAGAGGCAGTAGCAGGAGCCATCAAATCCTATGGAGAGAAACCAGGAGGGTGGTCTAGGGGGTGAAGGGGCAGGGCTGGGCACACACAGCCCAGCCCAGAAACGAGCCTGGAGGAAGAAGAGGAACCTGTAGCGCTGGCGGGGGACCCCAGAAGAGGAGGTTTGGAACCACTCTATGAAAAAACTTTGAGCAGAGGGAAGTATACCTTTTTTTTTTTTTTTTTTTTTTTTTTTTTTTTTTTTTTTTTGAGGATGGATAAAAATCAATGTTTTAAAAAAATAAAATAAAAGAAATTGTGTTTTTTTTTAAATTTAAATCAGATTTTTTTTTTCATTAAATTTATTTTAATAAAATGCTTTTTGGAGTAAAAATCTATCTAAAGAGTTTTTCTGTTTTAAGATACATAATTTCATTTAGTTTGATCTGCATGAAACTGAGCTTAGTTATGTAGCATGAAGCTGTATATGCTGCACGATTTACATTTTTGGTAAACTCATTCAATGAATGCAAGCTGAGATAACATGCACTGCATTGATGCATTCACACAATTTCACAGTACCCATGAGGTAAAACACAGTTCAGGAATATTCCTTTATCCCATTGTTTTGCAAATCTATGTACACTACAAACTGTATGATTGAATTGGTTCTGATATCGCTGTTTTACTAACCTGACAGCTTATTATTCTAAATAGGAAACCTTCATTTTGTTTGCAAATATTTAAAGATTCTAACCACCAGCAAGAATAAGTCCTTACATTTAAAGAGCACCTGTCATTTCAGGTCCATCATGGCAGCACCTGTCAGTGGGCTGCCCTCTCCTTGTTGTGTCACTGCCCCATCACCAGCTGTCCCATTAAGGTGAATGGGACTGTCAGTGAGTCAACAGTGGATCAACGGAGGAGCCGCTGCTGGACAGAGATGACAGTTGCTCTTTAAAAATTATGACTTTAATCAAACTGATTTAAGTCAAGCCTTTTTACTAGTGATTTAAATCAAATCCACCCTGTTTGTTTATTAATCACTTCCGGACTGCCGTACGCCGATATTACGTCCTAACTTTGAAGAGGGATATCTTTGTTATGGCAGCTAGCTGCCTTCTCCGTAACTCAAAACATGCAACCGGTAGAATTATTTTAAACGTCGCCTAATGGAGATTTTTAAGGATAAAAGTTTGTAGCCATTCCACGAGTGGGCGCAATTTTGAAGTGTGACATGTTGGGTATCAATTTACTCAGCGTAACATTATCTTTCACAATATAAAAAAAAATGGGGTTACTTTACTGTTTTATATTTTAATTCAAAAAAAGTGTATTTTTTCCAAAAGACCACTGCGCAAATACGGTGTGACAAAGTATTGCAACGAATAGAAAAAAGGGGGGTGCTCAAGCGCTAAAGTGAATAATTAAACAAAAAACAAAAACTAAAACCTAATTGCTAAGAGAACCAAATAATATAGCTGCAATTAGTTAATGTATGATAAGTGCTACAATAAAAGTGGGTGGATAATTGCGCTATTAACCTCTTATGTGCATACCTGAGTGTAATGATTCAGTGTGTAACAACAAGATATCCTCACACATAAAAGTATAAATATACATACACTAATAGCATAAATATTAAATACTTAAAATAAAATGTGAAATATAATACCACAAATACCCGGATATCCAAGACCTTCTAAAATAATTATGTGATATATCAAATTTATAACCAAGTGTATAAAACTATAATTTCAAAAATTTAAGTGCATATGATTGGTAGTATAGCAATCAGTGCTACTATTTTGGCATGAATAATCTATTGTGCACCAATAATCAAAGATTTATAAATAGCAAAGTTAAATAATACGTGAAGAACAATATGAGCAACAATTAATCAAAAATGTCATAATTAGTTGAGTACTTAATTAAAAGGTAATTGCATTCAATTCTGTGCATTGGAACATGAAAGGTCGCGTATGGGCAGTAATGGTCAGCTGCATATAGCTCTGTATCACGGGCTTTCCGTGCGCCGTCAGTGCTCCCACACAGCCGTACTAGCAGTGTCACAGGCTCCTCCTCCCGACGCGTTGCGTCACCGACACGTGACTTTATCAAGGGAAAGGAAAGCCCGTGATACAGAGCTATATGCAGCTGATCATTACTGCCCATACGCGATCTTCCAAAGCAGGGGATATGTGAGTACAGCTTATTATCCTTGATATTTACATATCTTGCTGAGATCATTTCGCAATGGACCTGTCTCTCTTTATTTCATATGGCATGTGACTGAGCGGAGAATAAGTGTAAATCTCACTGGAAGCGGAGAGGAGAAAAGTGACAGTGAACTTACTAATACTACCACCATTGAAGGCATAGGTTTTGGCATTTTACTTACTTTTATATGCTATCTATGCATGCACTATTGACTCCTTTCATGTTCCAATGCACAGAATTGAATGCAATTACCTTTTAATTAAGTACTCAACTAATTATGACATTTTTGATTAATTGTTGCTCATTTTGTTCTTCACGTATTATTTCACTTTGCTATTTATAAATCTTTGATTATTGGTGCACAATAGATTATTCATGCCAAAATAGTAGCACTGATTGCTATACTACTAATCGTATGCACTTAAGTTTTTGAAATTATAGTTTTATACACTTGGTTATAAATTTGATATATCACATAATTATTTTAGAAGGTCTTGGATATCCGGGTATTTGTGGTATTATATTTCACATTTTATTTTAAGTATTTAATATTTATGCTATTAGTGTATGTATATTTATACTTTTATGTGTGAGGATATCTTGTTACACACTGAATCATTACTCAGGTATGCACATAAGAGGTTAATATCAGCGCAATTATCCACCCACTTTTATTGTAACAAAGTATTGCAACAACTGCCATTTTCTTCTCTAGGGTTTTAGAAAAAATTGTATAATGTTTGGGGGTTCTAAGTAATTTTCTAGCAAAAAAAAACTCTTTAAAACTTAACTTTTAACTTTAAACAAGAAAACTCAGAAAGAGGCTCGGTCCTAAGTGGTTAATAAAAAAAATCCCTTTTACAAGCTGAAAGTTATCCTTTGCAGTGGGGTTGTATTGCACGGCAAAGGTTCAGTGCTTGTTTAGTCTGGGGAAACCTAAAAGTGATTTTAATTACCTGATTCTCTGGTCTCCCACGCTTCGATGGTGGGCTGTTCTTTTGGCATTTTCACATCGACTGCAGGGCTCTCAACACTGCATTGCTCCTGATGGCGTCAGATGCTGTGGAGACTGCTCTGATTGCAAATATATTATTTATTTCTTTATATTGTCAAATGCATGACATTTCCCCTAGCCTCTAAAACCTACTTTGTTGACTTTATCATATTTTACATCATTGCAATTTAATTTTTTTTCAGGGTAAACAACTGTATTGGATTTTCTAACTACAAATTCTTCCTGCTGTTCCTGGCATATTCCATGCTGTACTGTTTGTACATTGCTTCTACAGTTTTTAAGTACTTCCTTCTTTACTGGACGGTAGGTATTTTACTGTCTTTACTGCATGTTTTTTTTGAGCTGTTTTCTGACTTTTTTGGTATTTTTTTAGGGCTGTTTCAAAAGAGTTGTGTAGTTATGCCATCAAGGTAATTGATATGTTCTGTCATGTTCTGTCATAGATGTTATGTACTGGTACGTGACCCTATGTACTGGTGCAGGTACATGACCCTATTTTTATACATTTTTAACATGGCACTAAATGTATAAACCAAACAAATCAGGATCTTTGCTTCGAAAGGATGGGCAGTTATAAATAACTGCATGTATTATATGAAACTTCATGTAAAAAAAGAATAGAAAACCAGATTGACTAAATTGTACTGGACAGGACACAGGTAGAGTGTTCACACACTTTATCCCACACTGTGGGATAAAGGTGTGTCCCGTCAAGTGATTGAACATTGGAAAAGCTTTATCCTTAGTTTTATTATCTGGACCCTACACTGTGGGGAAGGCCTGTGATATTGCCTAAAGCCCTTATAAGGTTCTCAGACGATTCACCTGCCCTTTCGCCACAAGAGTTTGTTAGAGGGCAGTTGATTGCCCTATACTCCGCACCCTACTCTGTGAGTACTCCACAGGGAGATACTCCCATTGGAGCTATGGCGGAGGATTGGTGAAAGTCAATGCAATATCACTTGCAAACATTTGCTCTGCTGAAGGCAGGTGCAACACTTAACCTCAGAGTTACCTCGCTTCCTTCGCTTTGGAGCAAGAATTGTCTCTAACACCGGTCTCGGCATCTGATTCTAGCTGTTATTTCAGGCACACAACAAATGGCCTATTTGACTAAAGCAAAACTCTTTGGATCTGTTTGTCACATTTTCTTGGACAGGTTATGGTGTTAATACAGCCAACTTGTCCAGAGCCCCTAAGGGCTACGCCTCTTCTCTTACTTCTGTTTTTCAAACGGAGTCTGATGCCGGTCCTAGAGGGTGCAGACATAGAAAGCAATGGAGAGGATATTAATGCAGTATTGGAGGCATCTGCGAAAGATTTTTCTTCCTCAGAATGACACTATATTGAAGAGGGAGCTTCACGTAACATGCTTGAGAACGTTGAAAAGCTCATTGTCTACAAAATCATTGACATTGTGCAACTTTACTCTCCTTCATCTCCTTGGGGTAAACAGAGGCCTGCAAAATCCTGCAAAAAAATCCCCTGTTCATGAACAGATAGGAGTGACCCAATCGTCGTAGACTGCATGTCCTAAAACAATTTTCACTCCCCCCTGAAATCTTTGCTGAAATCTGTCAAGTGGATAAAGAGTTTGTAAAAAAGTGGGCTATTCCTGTAGTTGATCCTGTCATCTTTGTCTTTTATCAAACATATCGCTGTTTCTATTGAATTGATTTTCCTTCTTTAAAAGATTCTGCAGATAGAAAATTTGACATGCTTCTAAAGGCTCTCTGATCTTTTAGGCCCAGCCCTGCAACCAGCTCAATTTCAGTATGTCAAACTGCAGCTAACTGGGCTATGACCAGGAACAACCAACATGACCCTGTATTTCAGGATCACATTGTTACAGAGCAATTAAAGAAATTGCCTTCTGCTGTGCTTTTCAGTGTGGGTGTCCTAGAACATAGAGGCACATTTTCCTGAATGGCTCTAATCTGAAGCTGCTTGCCAAATGTGCTTTACATGTATGCCTTTTGAATGAAGACCACTTTGGTGAAGTACTTGATCAATTAAAGGGGTCACAGGTGGGAATGTTTTACTTTCACAGAGCAAGGTCCCAAGGGCACCCTCATCAGGAGCCCCTAGCGCCTCTAAAAGGAGAGCATCTGTCCACTCTTACCAGGCCTCAGCTTCAAAATCAAGTTCAGCCCTTCCTTTTTGGCACAAGCCTTGGCCCACCAACAGCCCTCCTTACAATGAAGAGGTTCCCTCACTCCTAAGAGTGGGGGAACGTCTGTTACAGTTTGCTTCTCTGGGTCCCAAACCTGTGGAATCGAAGGGGTACAAAATAGAGTTAAAAAAATCTATTGCCTTGCTGCTTTCTTCTTTTAAATCAAACAAAAACTGCCAAGGACAATTAGATTTGCAGAATGCCCTGAACCACCTCTTCTTCCAGGGAGAGGTTGTTCTAGTACTGCCACGAGACAGCTTTAAACAGTGGGGAAGTTATCACAACAAACACAAGTCTCTCAGGCAGGTTAGGAGTATTTCAATCCCTTAGCCAAGCTCCCAATCAACATCTTGGAGCTCAGAGCAGTCAGGTTGGCCCTTGCAGCATTGGCCCCCCCCCCCCTTTCTGAAGAGACACCCTATCAAGGTGCAGTCAAGCAATGCCACGGCAATGGCCTGCATCAGCCAATAAAGCAGTATTAAACCCCCAAAAGTACGCGATTTATTATATTGCATCCAAATATTAGTTGTGATGGCTGTGTTAGTTTCCTTTTTAGGCTTTCTTCTATTTTCATCTAGTGATCCAGCCAGCAAGTCTGTTTATCAAAGGCACAAGCTCTCCAGCAAAATGTATCAGTTTACATGAATGGGGTCCAAGGGTGACTAAAATTATCAACTTTTATTTATTCATGTAAAACCTTCTTTATCACATAAGCGAAAAAAACTGCTGCTGCAGATTATAAAGTGTGGAGTTGATCACCTTCCCCTGACTGACAATGCAGCTGTCTGCTGTGCTTCCTATGCTCATAATTCCAGAAGTTTCTCTCCCTAATACAGGAGGTGTGTTACTGGCCAGATCATTAGGTAAAAACAGAGTGGGAAAAAGCCAAGAGAAAAAAAAGAGAAAACTAATGCAGCCACCACATCTGATTGACACGCTGCAAACCCAAGTCTGGGTTCCTTGAAGGATCATCTCTTGGACAGAATTTTATTGTCCAGTGATCTCTGCAGTCCACATTCTTGGAGTGGATAATTGGAAGGTGGGTTATCTCATCCGCCATACTTGGATCAAGGGGAATTGGCTCTTCTAGAGGTCTTCGGCCTGATATGCCAAAAATCAGGGATTCCAGATGTGGACATCCTGGCCTCCAGATTCAACAACAAATTACCTCCTGTTTGTTACCAGAACTTTGGATCCTCTAGCTCTAGCCTCCTTCCTATGCTCAAGAAAATAAAGCAAGAGAGGAAATGGCAAAAAATTGCAGAAGAACTTTGAACATAGACATACTAAGACTTCTAGGAAACAACTCTTGGGATCTTCCCAACAAACTAAATCTGCTGCCTAAGGCCTTCTGTTCCATCCTGCTTCTCAGTCTCTGGCTTTAATGGCATGGCTGTTGAAACCCAAGTATTAAAGGATAGAGGGGGTTGCCAGGCAGCACTGACATCCAACAGAGTTTCAGAGCATGTGCATGCAAAAATGTGTCTGACAGCTTCTCTTATCTACTGATTTTGGACATCTGTCCATGTCTCAGACATGCTGACAGCTCTCATCCTGAGGAGGGGGGCGGTAAATCTCTGAAACCAGTAGATGAGAGTAGCTGTCGAAAACATTGTTGCATGTACCTAAGCTGGAATTCTCTTGAGTGTCATTGCTGTCTGGCCACTAGACAAGCCGCTCCATTTTTAAAGCTCCTGAGCCATGGATATTTCGACTGACTTTTAAAATCTGTGTCAATCCTGAGGAAACCTGCTGAAAAATACTACCCTGCGTCAACCTGCTACTCCCTAAATAATTCGCCATTACCTGCACTCTCCTTTCAGTGTCCTATAGTAGCATTGATTCAATAAGCTGTCAGTTTGTAAACAAACAGTTACATTGCTTTTATCTGCATTTATCGCACAAAGGCCAGCGCAGTTCTACTTATATTATTTTGTATTTGAAAATGCCTAATATTTAGAAATCTAATATAAACACACATTTTTCAACTACACTGTTGACATGCCTCAATAATACACATATTTTGAGGTCCCTGTACTCAGGATGTGTGAAACAAAATGATTTCTTGAAGATGTTTGAAGTAGTATTAATAATGCAAAATACATTGCAAAATACATTGCACATTTATCAAACTGCACTTTTTTTCACTTTTTTTTTTTTTTTTTTGTCCATTTGTCATTTTATAATAAAAAATCTGAACCAGGTAATAAAACTGTTTGCCAATTAAAAGCTTTATATCAGCTTTATATCATACAAATCTATGAACTGGTAAGATGCAGTATATCACAAATGTGAGTACACCCCCCACATTTTTGCTACAATATAAAGTAGTGAGTGTACAACTTGTATAACAGTGTAGATTTGCCGTTCCCTCAAAACAACACACAGTCATTAATGTCTAAACCGCTGGCAACAAAAGTAAGTACACCTCTAAGTGAAAATATCCAAATTGGGCCCAAAGTGTCAATATTTTTGCCATTATTTTCCAGCACTGCCTTAACCCTCTTGGGCATGAAGTTCACCAGATCTTCACAGGTTGCCACTGGAGTCCTCTTCCACTCCTCCATGATGACCTCACGAAGCTGGTGGATGTTAGAGACCTTGCGCTCCTCCACCTTCTGTTTGAGGATGCCTCACAGATGCTCGATAGGCTTTAGGTCTGGAGATATGCTTGGCCAGTCCATCACCTTTTCCCTCAGCTTCTTTAGCAAGGCAGTGGTTTTGGAGGCGTGTTTGGGGTCATTATAATGTTGCAATACTGCCCTGCGGCCCAGTCTCCAAAGGGAGGCGATCATGCTCGGTTTCAGCATGTCACAGTACATGTTGGCATTCGTGGTTCCCTCAATGAACTTGTAGCTCCCCAGTGCCGGCAGCACTTATGCAGCCCCAGACCATGACACTCCTACCAACATGCTTGACTGTAGGCAAGACACACTTGCCTTTGTACTCCTCACCTGGTTGCCACCACACACGCTTGACACCATCTAAACCAAATAAGTTTATCTTGGTTTCATCTTGGCATCATCTTTAGAAGAGGCTTCCTTCTGGGACGACAACCATGCAGACCAATTTGATACAGTGTGCGGTGTATGGTCTGAGCACTGACAGTCCGACCCCCCCCCCCCCCCCCACCCCTTCAACCTCTGCAGCAATGCTGGCAGCACTCATACATCTATTTGCCAAAGACAACCTCTGGATATGACGCTGAGCATGTGCAATCAACTTTGATTGACCATGGCGAGGCCGGTTCAGAGTGGACCTGTCCTGTTAAACCGCTGTATGGTCTTGGCCACCGTGCTGCAGCTCCGTTTTAGGGTCTTGGCAATCTTATAGCCTAGGCCATCTTTCTGTAGAGGAACAATTATTTTTTTCAGATCCTCAGAGAGTTACTTGCCATGAGGTGTCGTGTTGAACTTCCAGTGACCTGTAAGAGAGAGTGAGAGTGATTAACACCACATTTCAAACCTGCTCTCCATTCACACCTGAGACCTTGTAACCCTAACAAGTCACATGACACCGGGGAGGCCCAATTTGGACATTTTCAGTTAGGGGTGTACTCGCTTTTGTTGCCAGTGGTTTAGACATTAATGGCTGTGTGTTGTTGTTTTGAGAGGACAGCAGATCTACACTGCTGTACACTCGCACTTTATATTGTAGCAAAGTGTCATTTCTTCAGTGTTGTCACATGAAAAGATATAATAAAATATTTACAAAACTGTGAGGGGTCTACTCACTTTTTTGAGATACTGTAAAAATGTTGCCTTTTTAGTTTAGATACTTTAAAGGATGTCGTTTACCAGGCAGAGATGCACAGTAGGTACATGTAAATTGAATGCTGAAATGTTTTTATTTTTTTACACAGGGTGAGCTATCAAATAGTCGTGCAAAATTTCATGTCCTTTTCCTGCTTTTTGTCGCTTTGATGTTCTTCTTGAGCCTAATGTTTCTCTTTGGATATCATTGCTGGTTAGTGAGTCTAAACAGAACTACCCTTGGTAAGCTGCATTGTAAACTTCCTGTTACCATTTGCCCATTTGTCAGGCATTATAACTCTAGAGCCTATAATTATAAAGATGTAAATTTGCTTAAATACACAAATTAGCATTGCAAGCATTTGCATTTTTTTTTTTTTGGTTTCCCAAAAGAGGGGAAGAACACACCTTGTCTCCT
This sequence comes from Lithobates clamitans, assembly GCA_037952925.1. NCBI lineage: Eukaryota > Metazoa > Chordata > Amphibia > Anura > Ranidae > Lithobates > Lithobates clamitans. The sequence goes on along the minus strand of JBBGZY010002808.1, from coordinate 57,491 downwards.
TTTCTCTACATTCTATGCATCTATTGTTTTTCAATATGTTAGAGCAAAGGATGGTAAGTGACTGATAAACTGCATGAAATACAATAAATAAATGGCCATAATATCCCATATCAGTTTGATATCATTGGAAAAAAGCCTCCTGCGGTTAATGACATCAAATGCCCACTGTAGTCCACCTTGTCATCTTTTATGTGTGTGCTATTCTACACCTGCTGTAAATTATTAGTCTATTGGAAATCATCCAGCTAGCGGGTGACCCTAATAATGCACTTTGCTAAGGAGATTTACAGATTTCCTAAAGCTATGGTGAATATTAATACCCTTCATTAGGGTTTGTAAATTTACATTATGCTCATAACCAGTTCACAGACTAACTGGCACAGACACTTAAATGTAGCTACTTCATTAGTGTAATTTGACAAAGGTGCTCAGTACTTCTTGCATTGGTGGGCAGGTCTTAATTTAACCATAATAATTTTGTGTATAATTTTACAGAAATTTGACCTTCATTCAGTGGGCATATGATAAGTCTTCTATTGGGATTACCAAACTGAACCAGTACTCATGTTCAAAAACTTCTGAGAAAAACAGGGTTTTGAGGCCAGGTTGGCCCAAACTAACTGTTTTTAATGTGATGGTAACTCCAGACATTCACTGCAGGCAAATCTTCCAGGTGCATGTGTTTTTAAAGAAGAATTTATTCCTCACTAGTGAGAGAATTTCACATTCCCTTCTTTATAAATATTATCCAATTAGGAACACCTGCGCTATTACCAAATTTTAGGCTGTGTTAAAATTGAATCTAATAGAAACCGCTAAAACACCTCTGATGACTAAAACCACAGACATAGAATCAATAAAATAAAGTATGCTGTATGAATTGCATCTTTAAAAATATGCCACTAAGTTTCCTATTCATTACCCCTAATAGTATGGATTCCAATTTCCTGTAGTGTCGTAGGCCTGTTTTGTTTGATGGTGTAAATTTTAAATTTGTAACAAAATAAGCAAATCTGACCTGTGGTTGACCTGATTTTCTGAAAACCACATTGATGATTTGCACAGTAGGGTTCTAATCTTATCTCTGTCATACATCACAGGACACAGAGCAGGCTATAAATCATGACTACTTGGTTTATGCGCCACCTCTAGGTGAAGGGACACTGGCAGAAACAGACAGGAAGTCCTCCCCTATATAACTCTTCCCATACAGGAAGTGCTGCAGTTTTTTTTTCGCCAGTGTGTTGAACGTGGTGGTAATTGAAGTGCAGCTCTCTGTATGGTATGATCAGCTTCTTAAGTGATTCCAGCAGGGATCAAGAGATTAGTTGGCTGGATCTATTCTTATTGCTGGAAAGCTAAGATGGATGGTGTGATGAAGAAGGAAGTTTTGGTGGGGATTGCCTGTAATGCAACCTTTTCAGCGCTGCACCCTGCGTTTATAAAACCCAGTGCAGTTTGGTACTGACCAAGGTGTTATGGTAGGGTGCTGTACTGGTCCAGGGCAGTTGACCCCAATGTGAGCTCTGTAGTGACAGCTTGTCGTGATGGGCGAAGTCCTGGGTCCCTGTCCTTTGGGCAGGATCCTGCAGCAAAAAATAAGTGAGTATTCTTTTTACAATGGGGGCTCTTTAAGTATGAACCATGTTTGGGCTGGCCGGAGGTCCTTCCTCATTTCACTGGGGGCAGGGTAGTGGTCTGTGTCCTGGGTTGCTGCTGAACCCTTGTGCTGTCTGTGAGTGGCCTTGTTTTGTGTCACTGCTGGCATTTTTGTGTAGTGTTTATCCTGGTCCAAAGAGAGCTCAGGATTTATTTTTGGTATTCCTCTGTAATCGATGCGCGCGTGGGATCGCTCTAAGTGGACACGCGTGTCCCTGAGCATTGCGGACTGGGAGTATGTTGGGGAGGCGGACACCAGTGGCCATCTTACTAAATGAAGACTGTTTCAGACTGTGGGGCTTTTTAGCACAGCAGCAGGTGGTTTTGCTGGCATATCAGCAAAAAGGGAAGGCTCTTAATTCTGGGGCAAGTCAGTACTACCTTTTGGGGATGGACACTGGCAGCCAGATGGTTCTCTAGGCTGGGTGGATAGTGAGGAGGGGGGAACACAGCTAGGAAGGGCGCAGGTGCACTGCTGTTTATCTCCTGATAGACCAGAAGTTAACTGGTGCATCTGAGCCACTGTGTTAGGTTAAGGTCCTTGCAGTGGCCATAATACCAATCTCACGAAGGATGAATTGGCTGTTGCATTGGCAAGCCTAGAAGGAAAGATTGCTGGAAGTGGTCAGAGTAGAATTTAAGGAAGGTCAAGCAGTAGTATCTACATCTGAGGACTCCAAGCCTGAGGAAACTCAGGAGCTTGTGGGAGCTTGTGACCAGGCCTTGTGTTTTGTGGTAGATGCCCTGAAGGACACTATTTAGCAAATTTCTTGTTTAGCTCTGGTGTCTATTTGCATGCGCAGGGTTCTATGGGTGGAGAGCTGGTTAGCTGATTCACCCTGTAAAAAGTTGTTAGCGGGGTTTACATTTCATGAGGAATGCCTGTTCAGCGAGGACCTTGATAAATATATCCAAAAGATTTTTTAATGGAAAGATTTCCTCCTTCTTGCCACTCAAGAAGAAGGACAAGTGTCCAACTTACAGAGGATCTGCTACTCAAGTTTCTGGCTCTTCCGCATATAGGCACTTCTTTTGCCACTCCCAGTTGACTGAATCCAGGGGGAAAGCACAGAGTCAAGGGCAAAGGAGACCCTGGCCAGCCAAGTTGGATAAAAAAAGATTCTATGTCCTCTTCGTTATGAAAGGGAGCTTGGGTGGGGAGAGGCTGCTGGCCTCGCATCTTTCAAGGATCATCTGGAGCTGTGGGCTGTTCAGCTCGCGCTGATTTACAAGACAAGTCGGCTACAGGGACTTCCAGTCAAACCATGCCATGGCGGTGGAATATATCAACCATCAGGGCAGCACTAGGAGTCAGGCTGCCCAGATGGAAGCGGATCATTTTCCAACCCTGTCTGCAGTACATATCCCAGGTGTGTAGAATTGTCAGGCGAACTTTCTCAGTCGCCAGAGGTTGGTTCCAGTGGAGTGGTTTCTTAATCCCGAGGTGTTCAGTGCAATCTGTCAACATTGGGACACAATGTATGTGGATCTTCTAGCATCTGGGTTCAGAATGTGGGATCCGCCGGTGATTGGGTGGATGCCCTAGTAACATCCTGGGACCAATTCTCCCTATTTATCCACCAGTTCAGCTTCTGCTGCACAGGATTCGGGAGGAGAAGATGCCGATTTTATTTTAGTTGCACCAGCTTGGCCCAGGAGGGGTTTGCACACCAACATCATGAACTTGGTGGTGCCCTTGGGCTGTTCTGGCCAAGCCAGACCCCTTGTTTCAGGGGCCAGTATTGCATCTTTTTGTAGCAGTTTCTGAGTTTAACGACCTGCCTATTGAAACCCAGGTGCTGAAGGATTGAGGTGTCTCTGGTGCAGTCATATCTACATTGCTGAAGACCTGGAAGCCTTTGTCCAGAAAGATTTATCATAGGACTTGGAGGTCTTGGATGTCCTGGTGTGTTTGAACTTCTTTTTTACTGGCAAAAAAAGAAAAGAACTTTTCCCATTAAAAAACCTTTGGATATATTTATCCAGATCGTATCCAATAACCGTTAACCATGAAAAGGGAAACTGGCTAGGAGTTTTTACATGGTGCTTTCGGCTGACCAATTTTTCAGCCACAGGACTCTGTGTACGTACTAGTCCCAGCATAAGCCGTGAGGCTTAAATGATAGAATTTTTCATTGCATCCACCGTAAAACATAGTGCATCTAATATGCCAGCCCATTGTTGGGCCTGCTGATCTGCCATTTGGTCTAGCCACTGCTCCACGGGTATTCACAAAATTCCTGACACCTCCCTTAGTCAGGTTAACGGCCCAGGGCATAAGTCCTAGCCTATTTAGATGATCTGCTTTTAGTAGATCAATCCAGTCTCTGGCCTAAACCAAAGAATCTCTGCTGTAAGCTACCTGGAATGCCTAGGTTGGATACTCAACCTAGAAAAATCCTCCTTAAAACCATCAAGGAGATTACAGTACTTGGGGCTAGTCATAGATACCATACAAAGAAGGTATTCCTACCCCAGGCAAGAATCGGTTCCATTAAAGAACTGATTCAACTTGTCAAAGCAAAGAGAAATCCTTCCATTCAGATGTGCATGAAATTGTCAGGGAAAATGGTGGCCTCCTTCAAGGCCATTCCTTATGTACAGTTTTATTCAAGACTGCTACAAAACGCTATTCTGTCGGTCTGGAACAAGAAGGTTCAGGCTTTGTTTTTTTCCAATGCTCTCATCCACCTAGGTGTGTCTGAGCCTCAATTGGTGGTTAATATCAGCAACCTCCAAAAGGTGAAATTCTTTTGTTTACCAGTATCTTGGAAATTGATAACACCGGATGCCAGCCTTCAAAGTTGGCAAGCAGTCCTGGAAGAAGCTTCTGTCCAGGGGAAATGGTCCAAGGACCAGAAAGGACCCTGTCCATCAACATTCTAGAAATTAGGGCAGTACATCTGGCCCTGGAATTTTGGACGCTCAGGCTACGGAATTGTCCTATCAGGATTCAATCCAACAATGCCACGGCTGTGGCTTACATCATTCACAAGGGGGCGCGAGAAGTCGTGCAGTCCAAAAAGAAGTGAATCATGTTCTAGCTTGGGCAGAAAGCAACATACCTTTTCTATCAGCAATGTCCATTTCAGGGATAGAGAATTGGCAGGCGGACTATTAAGTCGCCAACTATTGTTTGCGGGAGAATGGTCCCTTCACCCCGACATCTTCCTCTCGATATGTCAAGAATGGGGTATTCCAGACGTAGATCTGTTCGCGTCCAGATTAACAACAAAATCGACAACTTTGTGTTTAGGACGAAGGATCCGCTAGCGTTCGGAACAGATGCCTTGGTCTTCCCATAGGATCAGTTTTCACTGATCTATGCGTTCCTCCAGTCCTGCTACTTCTGCTCCTTCTCCGTAGGAACGAAAGGAGGTGATTCTGGTGGCCCTAGCGTGGCGCCGAGATCATAAAGATGGCAGTAGAAGTCCCTTGGACCCTGCCATTATGGCCAGACCTTCTAGCTCAAGGTCCGGTATTCCATCCTACCTTACAAGCGCTAAATTTAGCGGTTTTACTATTGAAACCCACATTCTAAAGGATCATGGGTTATCTCCTTCAGTAGTGTCTACTTTGATTAATGCTAGAAAGCCGGCCTCCAGAGTCATTTACTTTAGAATCTGGAAGGCACATATTTTCTGGTATGGATCCAGGGGTTGGCACCCCAGGAAGTAAGTCATAGGTAGGATTCTTGAATTCCTGCATTTGGGATTAGAAATGAGCCTGGCCCTGAGTATGATTTAAGGGCCAGGTCTCGGCCTTATCCCCCTGTCAGGGCACCTCTAAATCCTTGGGATTTGAATTTTAGTCTTGTCGGCTTTACAGAACCAGCCTTTTCAACCTATACGGGAAATTCCCTTTTTTCCTTTAAAGAAAAATAGTCTTTTTGGTTGCCATGTCTTCTGCCAAGAAGAATATCGGAATTGGCGGCTCTGTCTTGTAAAGAGCCATATTTTTAATCATGCATAAGGATGAGGTGGTATTGCGGCCTCATCCTAAATTTCTACCGAAAGTGATGACCGGTTCTCATTTGAACCAAGATATTATTCTGCCTTTTTTTCCCAGAGTCTCGATTTAAGGAAAAGAAGGCACTACATTCCCTTGATATATTAAGAGCAGTTAAGGCCTATTTTTAGTTAACCGCTCAGATTCGCAAAAACAGATATTTTGTTTGTGCTGCTAGAAGGTCCTAAAAGAGGACAAGCAGCATCGAAATCTACTATTTCCAAATGGATTAGTCAAGTGATTGTTCAATCTTATGGTCTGAGGAAGAAAGTTCCTCCTTTTCATGTTAAAACACATTCCACCAGGGCTGTTAGTGCTTCATGGGCGGTGCGTCACCAGGCCTCTATGGCTCAGATCTGCAAGGCCGCAAATTGGTCTTCAGTCCATACATTTACCAGATTCTATCAAATAGATGTAAAAGGTCATGAGGATATTGCCTTTGGGCATAGTGTACTACAGGCTGCAGTATAAGTCCTCTGGCCTCTTGATGCCCTATCTTTTATTGTGTCTCCCTCCCTTCAGTTGCCATTGCTATGGGACATCCCACATAGTAATTACTATGGCTCTGTGTCCCCTGATGTATGAAAAGAAAACAGTATTTTTAAAACAGCTTACCTGTAAAATCCTTTTCTTTGAGGTACATCAGGGGACACAGATGTCCCTCCCTTCTTGGTATACACGTGTATTGCTTTGCTACAAAACTGAATACTCCCAGTAGTGAGAGGGGTTATATAGGGAGTGCACTTCTTAATTCAGGGCGTGCCAGTGTCCATCACCTAAAGGTGGCCTATAACCCACATAGTAATTACTATGGCTCTGTGTCCCCTGATGTAAATACAGTGCCTTGAAAAAGTATTCATACCCCTTAAACATTTTCCATATTTTGTCATGTTACAGCCTAAGACATATAAATGTATTTTATGTGATAGACCAACACAAAGTGGCACATAATTGTGAAGTGGAAGGTAAATGATAAATGGTTTTCAAAATTTTTTAGAAATATCTGAAAAGTGTGGTGTGCATTTTGGATTCAGTGCCCTTTACTCTGATACCCCTAACTAAAATCTAGTGGAACCAATTGCCTTCAGAAGTCACCTAATTTAGTAAAGAATCTACCTGTGTGTAATTTAATCTCTGTATAAATACAGCTGTTCTGTGAAGCCCTCAGAGGGTGGTTAGAGAACTTTTAGTGAACAAATCACATCATGAAGGCAAATGCACACCAGACAGGTCAGGGATAAAATTGTGGAGAAATTTAAAGCTGGGTTAGGTTATTTAAAAAAAATATCCCAAGCTTTGAACATCTCACAAAGCACTGTTCAATCCATCATCCGAAAATGGAAAGAGTATGGCACAACTGCAATCTACCAAGACATGGCCGTCCACCTAAACTAACAGGCCGGGCAAGGAGAGCATTAATCAGAGAAGCAGCCATGAGGCCCATGGTAACTCTGGAGGAGCTGCAGAGCTCCACAGCTCAGGTGGGGAATCTGTCCACAGGACAACTATTAGTAGTGCACTCCATAAATCTGGCCTTTATGGAAGAGTGACAAAAAAGCCATTGTTGAATGAGCTATGAGAAGTCCCATTTGGAGTTTTTGAGATGCCATGTGGGGGACACAAAAAACATGTGGAAGAATGTGATCTAGTCGGATGAGACCAAAATTGAACTCTTTGGTTTAAAAGCAAAACACTATGTGTGGCGGAAAACTAACACCGCACATTACCCTGAACACACCATCCCCATCGTGAAATATGGTGGTGGCAGCATCATGTTGTGGGGATGCTTTTATTCAGCAGAGACAGGAAAGCTGGTCAGAGTTGATAGGAAGATAGATGGAGCCAGAAACAGGGCACATTTTAGAAGAAAACCTGTTTAGTCTGCAAAAGACTTGAGATGGGGGGAATGAATGAATAAATGAATGATTTGTAAAGCGCAGCAAATGCGAACTGAATCGCCTCAAGGCGCTTAAGATAACAATCTCTGTTGTCAGCTTGTTAGAAGAGGAAGGTCTTTAGTTTTTTCCTGAAGGCCTGGTGGTTTTCTTCCATGCGGATGTTGGTAGGAAGAGCATTCCATAGTCGGGGTCCTTGGACTGCGAATCTTCGTTCTCCCTTTGCTTTGTAGCGGTATTTGGGAATGATAAGGAGGTTTTGGTTGGCTGATCGAAGACTGCGATTCGGTGTGTAGTGTTTTATTTTCTCCCGGAGATATAGCGGAGCATTTCCTTGTATACATTTGTGGGTGAGGCAGAGGGTCTTGAATGTGATCCGATTCTTCACGGTTAGCCAGTGTAGGCTCTTTAGGGATGGGGAGATGGATTCCCAGGGTTTTTTTCCTGTTAACAGTCTTGCCGCCGTGTTTTGAATGAGTTGTAAGCGCGCAAGCTGATATTGGGGAAGTCCTGCGTAGAGGGAATTTGCGTAGTCGAGTCGGGAATTGATGATTGTTCCCACAACTGCCGCTTTGTCCTCTTCTGGGATGAAGGGGATTAGTCTGCGTAGCTGGCGGAGGAGATGGTGGGATCCGCTCACCACTGATCCTATTTGTGCATCCATTGTCATTCCTGAGTCGAAAATGACTCCGAGGCTCTTGGCTTTGGTGCTTGGAGAGATGGTCTGTCCGAGGATGGTGGGAGGTGTCCACGGAGTCTTTGTTGTGGAATTTTTGTTAGCTTGAAGGAGAAGAAGTTCTGTTTTTGAACCGTTGAGTTTGAGGGAGCTACTTGTCATCCAGTCATCTATTAAAGTGAGGCATTTCTGTAATTGCTGATGAAGGTCTTTTTGCCCATTGATGCGAAGGTAGAGTTGCGTGTCGTCAGCGTATGAGTGGAAGCAGAGATCGGTTTTCCTGATGATATTGAGAAGTGGGCGGATGTAGATGTTGAATAGTATTGGTGACAAGGGTGAGCCTTGAGGGACTCCACAGGAGACTGCCCGGGTTTCCGAGGTGAAGGTTCCTAGTTTCACTGTCTGGGAGCGATTCTCTAAGAAGGATGTAAACCATTTTAGAGCAGAATCTGTAGCTCCTGCAACTTCAGCGAGGCGGACAAGTAAAATATTGTGGTCCACTGTATCGAATGCTGCGCTGAGGTCTAACAGTACCAGGAGACTCGGTTCTCCGTCGTCTGCTGCTTCAAGGGCGTCGTCCCATATCTTCAGAAGTGCTGTTTCTGTGCCATGACCTGGGCGAAAGCCTGATTGCAGAGGGTCCAGGAGTTGGTGTGAATCCAGGTGGTGTTGTAGCTGCTGTACTACTGCTTTCTCTAGAATCTTGGAGATGGTGTTGAGGCTGGTTATTGGTCTGCGGCAGTTAGGGTCCTTGGGGTCGAGATTGGGTTTCTTTAGCAGGGGTTTGACGATGCCTTGCTTGAGGGAGGTTGGCACAATCCCTTCTTTGAATGATTGATTTATGAGATGTGTTAGGGTACCGGCCAGGATGTCGGCACATTCTTTAAACAGTTTAGTGGGAATGATGTCGTTCGGTGATGTGCTGTCTCGAAGGCTTCTGATGATGTTTTTAGTCATGTCCGTGGTGATTGGGGACAGAAAGAAATTTGGCGGTTGAGTGAAGTTCGTAACGCTATCCTCTTTTTGCTTTGGTTGAGTGAGGTTGGTTGTTATTTTTTGATGGATTGATTTTCGAATGAGGTCGATCTTGTCGATGAAGAAGTCTGATAACTCATTGCAGAATTCTTGAGTATCGTTTGATGGGGGCTCTAAGCAGGTCGGGTTCATTGACTGAGCAACTATTTTGAAAAGTTCACGTGGGCGGTTTAAGGCGGATGAGATGGTGTTTTGAGAAATGTTCTTTTTTGGCTTTGAAGATTGCCTTGTGGTATTTCACAGTGTGTGTTTTGTAGTTAGCATGGTTTTCCTTGGTGGGATTTCTTCTCCATGCTCTCTCAGCTCTTCTGCGTTCTTGCTTGAGTAGGGTGAGAGTACCATTAAACCAATTGGAGTTTTTTTTGCGGATAAGAGTTCTGCGTTTTGGTGCCACGGAGTCTGCTGCTTGTAGTAATGTATTGTTTAGGAAGTTGAGTGTTTGTTCGGTTGAGAGATTTGAGTCTAGCAAAATAATTTTGCTTGATAATGTAGTTTTGAAGAGATCGGAGTGAAGTTTCTTCTGAGATCTATTCCAGTGAGTTGCTGTTGCGTGTTTCTGTTTTTGGAGGATGCCTTTAGTAGTGATTATAAATTCAATAGCATGGTGGTCCATCCATGGTAGTGGAGTGTTGTCAAGTACTTTGATGTCCATATTCTGTTTGAAGATGAGATCTAAAGTGTGTCCTGACCCATGGGTGGGAGAATTTATCAGTTGTTGAAGGCCAAGTTCTTCCATTTGGCTGACGCAGGTGGTTGCGATGGCGTCTTGGGCAGAATTTGCCCAGAGGTTAAAATCACCAAGTACCAGAAGGTTTTTGGTTTTCAAGGTGTGTATTGAGAAGAATTCAGTGAGCGGCGTAAGGAGATTGGTCTTTGGTCCTGGTGGTCTGTAGCATAGTAGTATGTGAACGGTGTCCTGAGGTGTTGTTTGAAGATGCAGTGAGAGTGTTTCCATGAAAGGCACTGGGTTTTGTAAGTTTGGTTTGGTGAACCCAAGATGTGATTTGAAAATCACTGCTAGGCCTCCTCCTTTTTTTCCGATTCTATGCTCGGTTAGGATACTGTAGTTCTCGGGCACCAGTTCAGTTAGGATGGTGTTGCAGTCAGGTGTTAGCCAGCTTTCTGTAATGAAGAGACAATCAATGTTATTTTCGATGATGAAGTCGTAGATTTCCAGCCTGTGCCTGACTGCAGATCTGGTGTTGATCAGGGCGCATGTTAGTTGTTGCGGTTGGGTCGGTGTCTCCCTGCATTTCCTGGTTGATTGAGGGTTGATCCTTAGTAATTGTTCTTTTTTTTTTAATCTCTTTTGAATGGCGGTCGGTAAAGTTACGGCAGTGTTTCTTAGCCTGTGGAGGGTGTCTGCTGTGTATTTGAAGTTGCACATGATGAGGAAGACGGCGTTGCTTGTAGGAGGGTGTTCTGATGGTGGCACTGATGTGGTGGTGATGCGCTTGCAGGTGGATGGAGGGGTCCGATGACTACCACTGCTACTGGAGCGGTGTGGTGACGGGCTGGGGTTGGTGCGGAGGTACTTCGAGGTTCACCTTCCAGCAGGGCAGCAACCATAAACATACAGCCATAACTACAATGGAATGGTTTAGATCAAAGCATATTCATGTGTTAGAATGGCCCAGTCATTCGCCGCTGTAGCAGCGTTTTGCCAGCGGATGGGCAGGAGCGGTGTATACACTGCTCCTTCACCGCTCCAAAGATGCTGCTTGCAGGAGTTTTTTTAACGTCCTGCCAGTGCATCACCTCAGTGTGAAAGCACTTGGGCTTTCACACTGAGACTGCAGGGGAGCCGTTTTTCAGGTGCTTTACAGGCGCTATTTTTTAGCCCAAAAGCGCCTGAAAAATGCCTGTGTGTGAAAGGGGTCTTAGTAGAATGCTGGCTGTATACAGATTCTCTACCAGGACTGATCTTTAAAGCATAACGCCACTTTCATGGGGGAAAAAAATTGTAAATAAGGAAAAAAATAATATAGCGTATACAATTGCGACAAGTCTTATTGTAATTGAATGTTTATTAAAAAAAATCCCCTAAAATCTGCAGCTCTATAATTTTGTGAAAATGCAATATCCTTCCTAGAGGTGGTTTGTACCCAGAAACCTAATTTCCTGCTTGTGTGATTGGCTCGCTGATTTTTCCCAGAAGTCTGCACTAAGATACAAGTCAGATTTTAGGCACAGACCTGCAACAAAAATTGAGCATTTTCCTTTTATATTGTTTTCATCCCTTCTACACAACTATAGTTCATGTCCAACTCCCCTTCAACCTAACTTCCAAGGTAACTTGCTTTCAAGATGCCGCTGTAAAGGGAATATTTAGAGACTGTGCTAGAGACGGCTATAGCCGGACTCATCTGCTGCATGTGTGTATATGTAATGACAGATCATGTGACACTTAGATTGCACACAGGTGGACATAATTTCACTAATTATGTGACTTTTGAAGGTAATTGGTTGCACCAGAGCTTTTTATTGGTCTTTATAACAAAGGGGGTGAATACATACGCACATGCCAATTATCAGTTTATTTCTGAAAAATAGTTTTATGTATATATTTTTCTAAATTTACTTCACCAACTTAGACTATTGTGTTCTGATCCATCACATATAATTCTGATTAAAAAAACATTGAACTAAAGGCTGTAATGTAACAAAATAGGTAAAAAGCCAAGGGGGGTGAATACTTTTGCAAGGCACTGTATGTGACTATTAAAAAAAATCTCAACACAGTAAAAATATAATTGTTGAATATCAATAAATCAATGTGATTTCTTGATTGCTGTGAACGAATATTCTACCACTGTGCTTCTACCAAACTTCATGGATATTAATAAACTGTGCATACCTCCACCAGGTGTAATGCCTGCTCACCTCAACAATGAACCGAAAAAGCTCTCAATGAAATCTCCCTCCTTTCTCTCCACTCCGATATCACTTTTCCTGCTCCAGCCTGTTGCTCAATATTGATATCTCTCTTAGATAACTTCCATACGAGAGAGATTTCCTCTCGGGATATGGTTTGTGATCATCCAAATACAAATGCAAGAAACATAGTGCTCCCCATTTCACTCATTTATTTCAGATTCCCCTTAAAACATTGTATGTGCAATAGATCTATTGAGAAAGCCCAATCGTAGGGTGACACAGGTGTAAAGGGGAGGAGCCGAGCCCGTGACATTACGCCAACAGAGTGGTGAGCGAGCAGATGTCTTTTAATACTGTGATAATCGATTTTATCTTTTTACTCTTGTAAATGCAATGTTTTAAGGGGAATTTGGAATAAATGAGTGAAATGGAAAGCACTATGTTTCTTGCATTTGTATTTGCATGATCACAAACCATATCCCGAGAGGAAATCTCTCGTATGGGAGTTATCTAAGAGAGGTCTCAATATTGGGCAACAGGCTTGAGCAGGAGAAGTGATATCGAAGTGGAGAGAAAGGAGGGAGATTTCATTCAGAGCTTTTTCGGCTCATTGTTGAGGTGAGCAGGTATTATAGCTGGTGGAGGTGTGCACATTTTATTAAAATCCAATAAGTTTGCTAGAAGGACAGTAGTGGAAAATTCGTTGACGGCAATCAAGAAATCGCAGAAGCCGATAAACGTATATATGAACTTTGATTTTATTTGAATTATTGACATTCAACAATTATATTTTCACCGTGTTGAGATTCATTTTATTTAATGGTCACAGAGTCGGCAGCGCTGCACTATTTACACAATAAATATTTCTGATGGTGAGGTGATACACTGAGTGTTTTATTTCTTTTTAAATTATAGCAATATTGTACACCATTTGCACAATATCTTAATTTTTTTTTGCTCGTAGCACTTATCTAGTGGCGCTGATCGATCTTTATACAATGTCCTCAACATACGTTAAATATAATCAAACCATGGATCTGATTGAAAAAAAAAAATTGATCCAGACATGGACAACATTGAGTTTAAAATAGATCTAAAGGCCAAACTGTTTTTTTTTTTTTTTTTTTTTGGATAGTGCAATGTAGGGTTATAACCCCTGTCAGTTTTATTTTTTCCATCTATGTCCTATTGGAAAGATTTCCCTTCACTTTCTGTCCCATAGCCAAAACAGCAAATGAGAGGAAATCCCTCCAAAGTAAAGGAATCCCTGGTTGTCACCAGAGTCAATAGAACTAGTGGCCCCTCTATTCTTGTTCAGGAGACAATCCAAAATTTGGGTTTTAAGTTTAATCTCGGTGATCGTAGTAAACATGACACATAGTGGGCGGGGCTCCCTGTCTGGGGCAAAGACAGCAATATAAACCTGACCAGTGTTCTCTTATTGCTCTCCTCTCTATCCAAAACTAAAAAGTTTTGCCTTTAGTTATACTTTAGCCAGTTCAGATCTAGGGATGGGCGAACGGTTTGGCCCTAGCATAAGTTCGGGCCAAACTTTGGTTGTTCGGACGTTCGGCGAACAAGGAACATTATGCAGTGTTCGCGGCAAATTCAAAAGCCGCGGAACCCCGCTAAAGTGTATGTGACACTAACATGAAAAACCAAAAGTGCTAATTTGAAAGGCTTATATGCAAGTTCTTGTCATAAAAAGTGTTTGGGGACCCGGGTCCTGCCCCAGGAGACATGGATCAATGCAAAAAAAGTTTTAGAAACGTCTGTTTTTTTTTTCAGGAGCAGTGATTTTCATGCTTAAAGTGAAACAATAAAGATTAAATATTCCTTTTAAATATCGTGCCTGGGGGGTGTCTATAGTATGCCTGTAAAGTGGCACAGTTTTTTCCCGTGTTTAAAACAATACCACAGGAAAATGATATTTCTAAAGGAAAAAATGTCATTTAAAACTAGTTGCGTATGTAATGAATTGTCAGATCCCTTCAATACAGATCAAACTCATTGAAAAAAAAACGGCATGGGTCCCCCCCCCCCAGTCCATTACCAGGCTCTTTGGGTCTGGTATGAAAATTTTGAGGGGAACCCTGCGCCAAAAATGGCATAGAGGTCCCCCTAAAATTAATACCGGACCCTTATCCGAGCACGCAACCTGACAGGCCGCAGGAAAAGAGGGGGGGGGACGAGAGAGCGGGTCCCCCCCCCCTCCTGAACCGTACCAGGCCACATGCCCTCAACATGGGGGGGGGGTGCTTTGGAGTCACCCCCTAAGCACCTTGTTGATGGGGACAAGGGCCTCATCCCCACAATCCTTGCCCGGTGGTTGCTGGGGTCTTAAACTTATCGTAATCTGGAAGCCCCCTTTAACAAGGGGACCCCCAGATCCTGGCCCCCCGCTATGTGAATTAGTAAGGGGAACATTGTACTAATTTTAGGGGGACCCCTACGGCTTTAAAAAAAAAAAAGTTTCCCCTCAATTTCCATACCAGACCCAAAGAGCCTCGTAATGGACTGGGGCGGGGGGGGGGGCCATGACATTTTTTTTTAATTGAGTTTTATCTGTATTGTAGGGATCCGACAATTCGTTACAGACGCGATCAGTTTTAAATGACATTTTTTCCTTTTTAGAAATGTCATTTTGCTGTGGTACTGTTCTAAACAAGGGAAAACTGCGCCACTTTACAGGCAGACTAAGGGGACCCCCAGGCATGATATTTAAAGGAATGTTTCATTTTTATTGTTTCACTTTAAACATTATTAAAATCACTGCTCCTGAAAAAACTGACGTTTTTAAAACTTTTTTTTTTTTTGCATTGATACATGTCCCCTGGGGCAGGACCTGGGTCCCTATACACTTTTTTTTATGACAATAACTTGCATATAAGCCTTTAAAATGAGCACTTTTGATATTTCATGTTCATGTCCCATAGACTTTAATGGTGTTGGTGTGTTCGTCCAAATTTTTTGCCTGTTCGCAAGTACTGGTGCGAACCGAACTAGGAGGTGTTTGGCTCATCCCTATTCAGATCTACTGTGATTATAGTTGCTGTCCTGGAATTATTACGCAACCCGGATAGCAGGTTCCCTTTAGTGACATGGGTGAAGGCTTGTATCCTTTTAAAATAAAATAAGATGCTCACAAATGGCACAAATGACAAAAACTGTACCTACTTTTCCTACCATCCCTCCTATACAGCATTTGTGGATGTCCTATAATAGCTGCATCATTTTCCAGCTCCTAAATATTACCTCCCACCTTCCCTTACTTCTTTGAAAGCATGCCAGTTATGAGTCTGTATCTGCACTACAGTCTTTCTGTGACTGCTATGTTGCATTTCTGTGCTTGAAAACAGCAGCAATACCACTAATATTATAATGGTATGTTGCTGTGGCAACCCACTCAGTGATTTCTCAAACTCCTGAGTAATTATGAGCCTTTATTGAGGGGGGTTATTGCTTAATTAGAAACATTCTGTGTGCAGCGTCTGAGATTGCTTTGCACAGTATTTTCTAGGTTGTGCATAACTAGTAAGCATTATCCCACACTCTTGAAGGACCCCTGCTTGTCTGCAGCAGTGTTTCTGCAGTACAGTGTGTTACTAGGCCTCTTGGGCAACAAAACCGGATTACTGATTGACTCATTGACAGTAATACAAGCTGAAAGGCATGAGAGGGTAGAATGAAGCGTTAGAACACAGAGGTAAAATTTAATGTGTATGTATAATATATATGATGTGCGTGAATATATGTGTGTATGTATGTATATATATATATATATATATATATATATATATATATATATATATATATATATATATATATATATATACACTCATAAGTTTACATACCCTGGCAGAATTTGATTTCTTGGCCATTTTTCAGAGAATATGAACGATAACACAAAATTTAATTCAATCATTGTTAGTGTTTGGCCGAAGCCATTTATTATCAATCAACTGTTTACTCTTTTTTTAAAATCATAATCACAACAGAAACTACCTAAATGTCCCTGATCAAAAGTTTACATACCCTGGTGATTTTGGCCTGATGACATGCACACAAGTTGACACAAAGGGGTTTGAATGGCTATAATAGGTAACCATCCTCACCTGTGATCTGTTTGCTTGTAAGTAGTGTGTGTGTTTAAAAAGGTCAATGAGTTTCTGGACTCCTGACAGACCCTTGCATGTTTCATCCAGTGCTGCACTGACGTTTCTGGATTCTGAGTCATGGGGAAAGCAAAAGAATGTTCAAAGGATCTGCAGGTAAAGGTAGTTGAACTGTATAAAACAGGAAAGGGATATAAAAAGATATCCAAGGAATTGAGAATGCCAATCAGCAGTGTTGAAACTAATCAAGAAGTGGAAAATGAGGCGTTCTGTTGAAACCAAACCACAGTAAGGTAGACCAACTAAAATTTCAGCCACAACTGCCAGGAAAATTGTTTGGGATGCAAAGAAATACCCACAAATAACTTCAGGTGAAATACAGGACTCTATAAAAACATGTGGTGTGGCTGTTTCAAGATGCACAATAAGGAGGCACTTGAAGAAAGATAGGCTGCATGGCCGAGTCACCAGAAGAAAGCCATCACTACGCAAATGCCACAAAGTATCCTACTTGCAATACACCAAACAGTACAGAGATAAGCCTCAAACCTTCTGGCACAAAGTCATTTGGAGTGATGAGACCAAAATTTAGCTTATTGGTCACAACCATAAACGCTACATTTGGAGAGGAGTCAACAAGGCCTATGATGAAAGGTACACTATTCCTACTGTGAAACACAGAGGTGGATCGCTGATCTTTTGGGGATGTGTGAGCTACAAAGGCACAGGAAATTTGGTCAAAATTGATGGCAAGATAAATGCAGTATGTTATCAAAAAATACTGGAGGAACATTTGCATTCATCAGCTAGGAAGCTGTGTGTAGGACGTACTTGGACATTCCAACATGACAATGATCCAAAACACAAGGCCAAGTCGACCTGTAATTTTCTACAGCAGAATAAAGTGAAGGATCTGGAGTGGCCATCTCAGTCTCCTGACCTCAATATCATTGAGCCACTCTGGGGAGATCTTAAACGTGCAGTTCTTGCAAGACAGTCCAAGAATTTACAAGAACTGGAGGCTTTTTGCCAAGAGGAATGGGCAGCTTTATCATCTGAGAAGATAAAGAGCCTCATCCACAAATACCACAAAAGACTTCAAGCTGTCATTGATGTAAGGGGGCAATACACGGTATTAAGAACTGGGGTATGTAAACTTTTTTGATCAGGGTCATTTGGGTAGTTTTTGTTATGATGTTAAAAAAGTAAACACCGTTAATTGACAATAAATGGCAATGAGTGAAAGAAAAGTTTTTGTTATCATTCATATTCTATGAAAAATGGTCAGGAAATCATAAATTCTGCCAGGGTATGTAAAGTTATGAGCACAACTGTGTGTGTGTGTGTGTGTGTATATATATGTATGTATACAGCAGTTTAACAGGACAGGTTCCACTCAGAACAGGCCTCGCCATGGTCGACCAAAGGGGTTGCGTGCACGTGCTCAGCATCATTTCCAGAGTTTGTCTTTGGGAAATAGAGGTATGAGTGCTGCCAGCGTTGCTGCAGAGGTTGAAGGGGTGGGGTGGGGGGTCACCCTGTTAGTGCTCAGACCATACGCCGCACATTGCATCAAATTGGTCTGCATGGCTGTCATCCCAGAAGGAAGCCTCTTCTAAAGATGATGCTCAAGAAAGCCTGCAAACAGTTTGCTGAAGACAAGCAGACTAAGGACATGGATTACTGGAACTATGTCCTGTGGTCTGATGAGACCAAGATAAACTTATTTGGTTCAGATGGTGTGAAGTGTGTGTGTGGTGCCAACCAGGTGAGGAGTACAAAGACAAGTGTGTCTTGCCTACAGTCAAGCATGGGGGTGGTAGTGTCATGGTCTGGGGCTGCATGAGTGCTGCCAGCACTGGGGAGCTACAGTTCATTGAGAGAGCCATGAATGCCAACATGTACTGTGACATAATGATGCAGAGCATGATCCCCTTCCCTTCGGAGACTGGGCCGCTGGGCAGTATTCCAATATAACGACCTCAAACACACCTCCAAGACTACTACTGCCTTGCTAAAGAAGCTGAGGGTAAAGGCAATGGACTGGCCAAGTATGTCTCCAGACCTAAACCCTATGGAGCATCTGTGGGGCATCCTCAAATGGAAGGTGCAGGAGTGCAAGGTCTCTAATATCCACCAGCTCCGTGATGTTGTCATGGAGGAGTGGAAGAGGACTCCAGTGGCAACCTGTGAAGCTCTGGTGAACTCCATGCCCAAGAGGGTTAAGGCAGTGCTGGAAAATAATGGTGTTCACACAAAATTTTGACACTTTGGGTCCAATTTGTACATTTTCACTTAGGGGTGTACTCACTTTTGTTGCCAGCGGTTTAGACATTATTGGCTGTGTGTGGAGTTAATTTGAGGGGACAGCAAATTTACACTGTTATACAAGCTGTACACTCACTACTTTATATTGTAGCAAAATGTAATTTCTTCAGTGTTCTATAGTTTACATAGTAGGTGAGGTTGAAAAACAACACAAGTTCATAAAGTCCAACATATGTGTGTGATTTATGTCAGTATTACCTTGTATATTCCTGAAGGTTGTGGTCGTTCAGGTGCTTATCTAATAGTTTTTTGAAACTATTGATGCCCCCCACTAAGACCACGGCCTGTGGAAGGGAATTCCACATCCTTGCCGCTCCTTAAAGTAAAGAACTCTCTACGTAGTTTAAGGTTAAACCTCTTTTCTTCTAATTTTAATGAGTGGCCACGTGTCTTGTTAAACTCCCTTCCGCGAAAAAGTTTTATCCCTATTGTGGGGTCACCAGTACGGTATTTGTAAATTGAAATCATATCCTCTCTCAAGTGTCTATTCTCCAGAGAGAATAAGTTCAGTGCTCAAAACCTTTATTCATAACCAATATCCTCCAGACCCTTTATTGGCTTTGTTGCCCTAATTTGTACTCGCTCCATTTCCAGTAAATCCTTCCTGAGGAGGACTGGTGCCCAGAACTAGACACCATACTCCAGGTGCGGCTGGACCAGAGTCTTGTAGAGTGGGAGAATTATCACTTTATTCCTGGAGTTAATTCCTTTTTTAATGCATGTCAATATTCTGTTTGCTTTGTTAGGCTCAGCAATGGCATGCAATGCCAAGCTGCTGCTATCATCTACTAGGACCCCCAGGTCCTTTTCCATCCTAGATTCCCCCAGAGGTTCTGCCCTTAGTGTATAGATTGCATTCATTGTTTTGTCACCCAAATGAATTATTTTACATTTTTCTACATTAAATCTCATTTGCCATGTAGTTGTCCACCTCATTAATTTGTTCAGATCTTCTTGCAAGGTTTCCACATTTTGCGGAGAAGTTATTGCCTTTCTTAGCTTAGTATCGTCCGCAAATACAGAGATTGAACTGTTTACCCCATCCTCCAGGTCATTTATGAACAAATTAAATAGGATTGGTCCCAGCACAGAACCCTGTGGGACTCCACTACCCACCCCTGACCATTCCGAGTATTCCCCATTTATCACCACCCTCTGAACTCGCTCTTGTAGCCAGTTTTCAATCCATGTACTCGCCCTATGGTCCATGCCAATGGACCGTATTTTGTACAGTAAACATTTATGGGGATCTGTGTCAAATGCTTTTGCAAAATCCAGATACACCACGTCTGTAGGCCTTCCTTTATCTAGATGGCAACTCGCCTCCTTATAGAAGGTTAATAGATAGGTTTGGCAATAACGATTCTTCATGAATCCATTCTGATTACTGCTAATGATACCGTTTTCATTACTGAAATCTTGGATACAGTTCCTTATCATCCCATCCAAGAGCTTGCATGTTATTGATGTTAGGCTAACTGGTCTGTAATTCCCAGCGATGTATTTTGGGCCCTTTTTAAATATTGGTGCTACATTGGCTTTTCTCCAATCCGCTGTTACCATTCCATTCAGAATGTCAGTAAAAATTAGGAACAATGCTCTGGCAAATACTTGACTGAGTTCCCCGAGTACCCTCGGGTGCAAGCCATCCGGTTCCGGTGGTTTTATTAATGTTATGTTTCCCAAGTCTAATTCTAATTCTGTCATCAGTTAGCTATGAGGGTGCTTCCTGTGATGTGTCACGAGGATAAACACTGCAGTTTTGGTTACTGAAGCTCCCCGATTCCCTCGTGAAGACTGAGGAGAAGAATAAATTCAATACCTTCGCCATCTCCCCATTCTATGTAACCAGATGTCCTTCCTCATTCTTTATGGGGCCAATATGGCCTGTCCTTCCTTTTTTATTGTTTACATATTTAAGAATTTCTTGGGATTTTTTTTTTGCTCTCCTCCACTGTGTCTTTCGTGTTCTATCTTAGCCGCCCTAATTGCACCCTTACATTTCTTGTTGCATTCTTTATAAAGTCTGAATGCTGATGATGATCCCTTAACCCTGTTGGTTTTTTTTTTTTTTTTTTTTTTTTTTTGAAGGCCTTCTCTTTTTGCTTTTATATGCATTTTTACATTGGAGTTAAGCCACCCAGGACTTTTTTTTTTTTCCGCCCTTTTAAATTTATTACCCAATGGGATGCACTGGCTAATGCCCTTATTTATTATGCTCTTAAACCGAACCCATCTCTCCTTCGTGTAATTTGTTCCTAAGATTTAATCCCAATTTATGCCTTGTAGCAAGGTTCGTACTTTAGGGAAGTTGGCTCTTTTGAAATTCAGTGTCTTTGTATTTCCCTTATGTTTCCTATTTTTGTGTGATTTTATACTGAAGCCAATCGACCTGTAATTGCTGTTTCCTAAATTGCCCCGTATTTCCACATCTGTGATCAGGTCTGTATTGTTGGTAATCAGTAGATCTAGTAACTCTTTATTTCTAGTTGGTGCGTCTACCATCTAACCCATTAAATTGTCCTGCAAGACATTTAGGACCTGGTGAGCCTTAGAGGAATGTGTGGTTCCCTCCGCCCAGTCTATGTCTGGATAATTAAAATCCCCCATTATGATAACACTTCCCATTCTTGCTGCTAATCCAAATTCTGATAGGAGGTCCGTCTCCCCCTCCTCCCTCAGGTTAGGGGGCCTATAGCATACTCCCAGTATTATTTTCTTCTTAGCTTCATCTCTTTGGCGCTCTACCCATAAGGATTCCACCTCTTCCCTAGCTCCCTTAGCGATGTCATTTCTCACATTCACATGTACATTATTCTTGATTTATAGACATACCCTTCCCCCTTTTTTACCCTCTCTATCCCTGCGATAAAGGGTATACCCTTGAATGGTTTTCCAGCCAATCATAAGAGCTGTTGAACCAGGTCTCTGAAATTCCCTCAAAATTCAAATCCTCCTCCATCCTTCATTGGTGAACATGCCAGATAGTTTAGACCGGTCGCATACTATGTTCGGAGAATGCAAGTAGGACTTGTTACTATACTTGCCTTGGGTTTATGTGCTTTAGCCAACCTACCACTAATGCCCCCAATACTACCCTCTGGACTATGTTGCGCAATGACTAGCTCTACCTCTGAACCCTCTAACTTTTTGACCATCTTTACTCCCAGCAGATCCGCACCGTCCTCATTTAGGTGCAGTCAGTCCCTTCTATAGTACTACCCCAGATCCTTAGCCACTTGTTTACTTCCCTAATCTCCCTCTGCCTTTCTGGTGTGGCTCGAGGTACCGGTAGTATTCCTGAGAATACTACCTTGGAGGCCCTTTTCCTCAATTTAGCTCCCAAGTCCCTAAAATCTTTCTTTAGGAAAGATATAATAAAATATTTACAAAAATTTGAGGGATATATATCCCTAAAGTCCCTAAAATAATTTAAGTTCATTTTTTTTTCCTCATTAATGTACACACAGCACCCCGTATTGACAGAAAAACACAGAATTGTTGACATGTTTGCAGATTTATTAAAGAAAAACTGAAATCACATGGTCCTAAGTATTCAGACCCTTTGCTGTGACACTCTTATATTTAACTCAGGTGCTGTCCATTTCTTCTGATCATCCTTGAGATGGTTCTACACCTTCATTTGAGTCCAGCTGTGTTTGATTATACTGATTGGACTTGATTAGGAAAGCCACAGACCTGTTTATATAAGACCTTACAGCTCTCAGTGCATGTCAGAGCAAATGAGAATCATGAGGTCAAAAGAACTGCCTGAAGAGCACAGAGACAGAATTGTGGCAAGGCACAGATCTGGCCAAGGTTACAAAAAATTTCTGCTGCACTTAAGGTTCCTAAGAGCACAGTGGCCTCCATAATCCTTAAATGGAAGATGTTTGGGACGACCAGAACCCTTCCTAGAGCTGGCCGTCCGGCCAAACTGAGCTATCTGGGGAGAAGAGCCTTGGTGAGAGAGGTAAAGAAGAACCCAAACAAAAATCACTGTGGCTGAGCTCCAGAGATGGTCGGGAGATGGGAGGAAGTTGTAGAAAGTCAACCATCACTGCAGCCCTCCACCAGTCGGGGCCTTATGGCAGAGTGGCCCAACGGAAGCATCTCCTCAGTGCAAGATACATGAAAGCCTGCATGGAGTTTGCAAAAAAAAACACCTGAAGGACTCCAAGATGGTGAGAAATAAGATTCTTTGGTCTGATGAGACCAAGATAGTACTTTTTGGCCTTAATTATAAGCGGTATGTGTGGAGAAAACTAGGCACTGCTCATCACCTGTCCAATACAGTCCCAACAGTGAAGCATGGTGGTGGCAGCATCATGCTGCGGGGGTGTTTTTTAGCTGCAGGGACAGGACGACTGGTTGCAATCGAGGGAAAGATGAATGCGGCCAAGTACAGGGATATCCTGGACGAAAACCTTCTCCAAAGTGCTCAGGACCTCAGACTGGGCCGAAGGTTTACCTTACTGTTCTTGAATGGCCCAGCCAGAGCCCTGACGTAAACCCAATTGAGCATCTCTGGAGAGACCTAAAAATCTCTGTCCACCAACTTTTACCATCCAACCCGACAGAACTGGAGAGGATCTGCAAGGAATGGCAGAGGATCCCTAAATCCAGGTGTGTAAAACTTGTTGCATCTTTCCCAAAAAGACTCCATGGCTGTATTAGGTCCAAAAGGGTCTGAATACTTAGGACCATGTGATATTTCAGTTTTTCTTTTTTAATAAATCTGCAAAAATGTCAATTCTGTGTTTTTCTGTCAATATGGGGTGCTGTGCATACATTTAATGAGGAGAAAAAAATGAACTTAAATAATTTTAGCAAATGGCTGCAATACAACAAAGAGTGAAAAATTCAAGGGGGTCTGAATACTTTCCTCTCTCTCTCTCTCTCTCTCTCTAGATCTCTCTCTCTCTCTCTCTCTCTCTCTCTCTAGATCTCTCTCTCTCTCTCTCTCGATCTCTCTCTCTCTCTCTAGATCTCTCTCTCTCTCTCTAGATCTCTAATATATATATATATATATATATATATATATATATATATATATATATATATATATATATATATATATATATATATATATATATTCTCGGATAAAATAATTATTTAACACGTCACTATTTTTCTAGGTAAATATATTTTTAAAGATGCTATTGACATGTAATGTTCACCACATGTCGATAACAACCCATGCAATCCATACATACAAAGAAACCAAAACAAAAATAAGTTCAGAAATTTAAGGTTATGTGTAAATAAATGGAATGGCAGAGGGAAAGAATATTTAACACATGAAGAAAGGGAGGTGCAAAAAGGCATGGAAAGCCAAGACACCAGCTGATATCTGTCAGTAATGAGAGAGAAATCCTGCCCCTGCAAATTAATATCAGCTGGTTCAGTCTGAACTGATGGCCTATAGAAAGGTGTCTCATTAGCAAGGTGTCACACAAACCTCTCATGATGGGTAAAAGCAAAGAGCTGTCTCAGGATCTTTGCAACCTTATTGTTTCAGAACATACTGATGGCATTGGTTACAGGAAGATTTCTAAACTTCTGAATGTTCCAGTGAACACTGTTGGCGCCATAATCCAGAAGTGGAAAGAACATAATTTCACCATAAACCGGCCACAACCAGGTGCTTCTCGCAAGATTTCTGACAGAGGAGTGAAAAGGATTATCTGAAGAGCCGAGGAGCACTTGTGGAGAGCTTCAGAAAGACTTGGAATTAGCAGGTACAATTGTTTCAAAGCAAACCAAAGGTAATGCACTCAACCGCCATGGCCTGAATGCATGCTCACCACGCAAGACTCCATTGCTGAAGAAAAAAGCACGTTGAAGCTCTAACGTTTGCTGCACAACATTTAGACAAGCCTGTAAAATACTGGGATAATAGTCTGGTCAGATGAGACCAAAATTGAACTCTTTGGATGCCATAATACACATCATGTTTGGAGGTCAAATGACACTGCACATCACCCCAAAAACATAATACAAACAGTGAAGTTTTGGAGGTGGGAACATCATCGTGTGGGACTGTTTTTACGGCAATGGCAAACTTCATATCATTGAAGAAAGGATGAATGGAAAAATGTACCAAGAGATTCTTGATGAAAATTTGCTACCATCTACCAGGATGATGAAGATGAAACAAAGGTGGACATTTCAGCAAGCCCATGATCCCAAACACAAAGCCAAGGAAACTCTCAATTGGTTTCAAAGAAAATAATGCTGCTAGAATGGCCCAGCCAATCACCTGACTTGAATCCAATAGAAAATCCATGGAAATCCAATAGAAAATCTATAGAAAGAACTAAAAATCAGAGTTCATAGAAGAGGTCTTTTACTGGGGTGGTAGGCTGTGTCTGGTTTCTTTGTCTTATTGCTTGTTTTATTATTATTACATATGCCTTTTGGAGAAAAATTAAAAGGTTTCTCATTTACAAGGGTGTTGGCAATCATTGGGATAGAACAATAAAACTACTGAAATCCATCTTCACTCTAACAGAATTGTCTCGTAAAGACAATGGAACTTTGCAGTTAATGTTAAATCATCACCATAGTTGGCCTACAGTTACCATTAGGAATCTTCCTCTAGACTGTTGGCCATCTTGAGCTCAGTCATGTGTTTTGCCTGAAAATGTCTGAATTTATAGCCAAGAACTTATAGATCAAGACATGCACGCAGTTTCAATGTCCATCTTTTTGCCTAGGCTTAATAGTAACCGGTAAACTGAAAAACTGGACAACATACTTCAGAAGGGCAGGATATTTATTGTTGTGTAATACACAGTAATGAATATAAATATGGTCCCAATTTCTGTTTCGTGAGTTTTAGTAGATTTACTTTTTTTTCATCTGACATTTTATCTCCACATTTGTCTGCATATAGGTGTAGGGGTGTGTGTGCGTGTGCGTGCATGCTTTGTATTAAAGTGTTTCTAAAGGCATAATGTTTTTATCTTGATACATTCTATGCATTAAGATAAAAAACCTTCAGTGTGCAGCAGCCCCCCTCAACCCCCTTAATATTTACCTGAACCCCATCTTGATTCAGTGATATTGCACAAGAGCCGAAGCTGTCCATTACTCTCTCTCCTGATTGGCTGAGACACAGATGCAGGTGCCATTGCTTTCGTTGCTATCAATCAAAGTCGGTGAGCCAATAAGGGGCAGGGCCGAGCCATGGCTCCATGTCTGAATGGACACACAGGGCAGCAGCTCGGCTCTGGTGCCCTCATAGCAAGCTGCTCGCTGTAAGGCACTCAGCAGGAGGGAGGGTCTAGGAGCACCGACAAGGGACCCGAGACGAGGAGGATCTGTGCTGCTCTGTTCAAAAGCATTGCATGGAGCAGGTAAATATGACATGTTTATTATTTTTAAACAAAAAAACAAGACTTTAATATCCCTTTTAAATCAGTTTTAGCTTCCACTTTTGCTCCCTGCAAACCCTGCAAATTAAAGCATAATGGGCTAGTATGCATTGCATACTAGCCCATTATGTGACACTTGCAAACGAAGCCCGCGCTGTCCCCTGTGCAGGCCGCGTCCATCTTTGCCCCTCTTTCTTCCGGAGCCGCGGACCTGCCAGTCACGGCACACGCTGGGGAAGAAACCGCACGGAGGTCCGTTTTTTCACAGCGCATGCGCCGATGACATTGACAAGTTAAATATCTCCTAAACGGCGCACACTTGGGAGATGTTTCCATTACCTATAGGTAAGCCTTATTGTAGGCTTACCTATAAGTAGAAGTCACACAAAAGAGTTTACAACCACTGTAGCCTCCCTGGCGATATGATTATGTCAGATTTTGCATCTCAAAGCGGTACAATTATTTTGCATAGAAATTTGGCGTTTTATATTGTAGGCCTGTAATTCTTAGCAATAACACACTTAAATCTGTCCAAAGAACAGAGTCTAGTAGATATCCCGGGTGTGATAAAGTTTGAAACCCAAAATCATAAATTATAATAAATATAAATAATTATAAAAAATAATAATAAAATGAATTTCCCAGCGATTCACTATCGCTCAATTCTGCAAGTGTTATAATTTACTATCGCTGTTTTCTAGCTGGTCTAAAACCACTTTTGGCGTAAAGGGCCACTTTTTGGTTGCTATTGACAATCTCCTCCAGTTTCCAGGCAGAAAGAACAGTGTATATATAATATAAATCTGCGTGCAGGACACTGGACAAACCACTAGGGGCAAAAGGGATGTGAAATAATTGCATACAGTAATGTAATCTGTAAGATTACAGTGTACTGTATGTGTTATGATTTTTGAATTTGCTGCCGGGCTCCACCTCCGTGCGTTGCGACGCTTGCAGGGAACGGAGCCCGGCACACAGAGGCTTCGGGCGAGAACAGAGCGGACACAGCGGGGGAGCATTGCAAGATCCTGGGGACAAGGTAAGTATACCGCACCAGAATCCTGCAATGAAATCCCGATTGTGGCTCGGGGTTACCGCTAATGGTACTGAAATTTAACCCCAAGCCACTCTCGGGAAAACCGCCAGGGAGGTTAAGAGTTGCAAAAGCTGATGCAATGTGACATAAATGCAAATAGTACTTTTAGCTTGTGTTTGGCCTTACTTCCAATTTATTTAAAAAACAGAGCACCAACCAAAAGGGGTAGTCCTGTTTTAAGGGCCCCCCCCCTTCTCTTCACTAAATGGCACTTTTTTCTTTTGGGGGGGAGTGGGTTTTGACAGGCACCTGCTCCCACTTCTGCTCGGTTCGCCTAGACCAGTGGTTCTCAACCTGGGGGTCGGGACCCCCTCGGGGGTCAAATGACAATTTGTCAGGGGTCACCAAATCCTGAGCTGTTCCTGAAGCCCACGCTGCTCTCCCAGCCTTTTTGTGGCCGCCCAGCTGGGCTGTTCCTGGAGCCCACGGCCGCCCACTCAGCCTCTTCGCAACCGCCCATTCAGTTCACGCCATGGCTGGGGGGCAGAGACTAGAGGTCAGCTGACTGGTGAGGAATGTGAAGTGAGAGGGGCTGGAGGAGACCCTATCCCCTGATTTCGGCATAGGTGTCACTGTTCCGAGACACCACAAAGTCGGAGACACATTGAAGCCAGAGACACAGTGAGTAACACTACCTATGATTATAGTTGCCATTAAAAGTCCCCACAACAGTTCTCAAATCAGCAGATGACCTTGATCAAGAGCACCTAAGTTGGCTGATCAGAACTCCCCCCTAGCACTGCCACGCATCCCACCCCCCACCAAGGAGTAAGAGAAGGAATAAAAATTGAGAATACATGGAAGGGAGAGGAAAAGATGGAGAGGAACAAAGAAAAAGAGAGAGAAATAATAAGAGAAAGAACAAGAAAGAAGGCTAGAGAGAGGGATGGGAAAAAACAAGAAATTAGGATAGAGAGAGGTAAAAGGAGAACAAAGAGAAAGGGTGATACATCCTAAAATGTACCATAAGGGGTTTCAATACTGTACGAGTGGATGGGGCTCAGGGAGCGCTAAATGTCAGTGGGTTAGGGGCACAAATTACTTGTCTTGGGTGCTGACAACCCACGCTACAAAAATAATTTTACTGTTCGGGGTCCCCACAACTTGGGAAATTTTATCAAGGGGCCACGGTACTAGAAAGGTTGAGAACCACTGGCCTAGACGATCCGCGCGGAAGTTCTTCTTTCTCCCTACCCCCTGCAGGCTTCTGGGCCATGTCGCAAGTGGGACCATTCACAATGTGCAATAAGCAGCCGGCTATGAAGCCGCAAGCTGTCACAGCCAGGTGGCCACAGTTTAGATGCTGCCACCGGGACAAAAGACGGAAAGAAGGGACAGTTCGGGTGAGCACATCGCTGTATCCTGGGACAGGTGAGTATCTGTTTATTATAAGCAGCTATAAAAAATTAACAAAAAATGACTGTGCAGTGTTAATTTAGTTGACTAAAATATTTTCGTTGCCTAAATTAATACAATTGAGATAACTAAAATACGACTAAAACAGCATTTTAGTCAAGCCTAAAAGATGACTAAAACTAAAAAATGGCATTTTAGTCAAGAGTATGACTACAACTAAATTGAAATTTGCCGTCAAAATTAACACTGGTCTGTAGTGCGTGTTCATACTTTAAGGCTGGGTACACATTATTGTGCATTGGATGAGGGTTCCTCCACATCCAACTCGCAATAGCAGGAAATTTTGACCAGCTCTCTATGGAGCCAGTTCAAATATCTCAGCTGCGAATTTTCACAGGAGCCCTGTGTGACTTTTGGTCCGTTTTCAGGTCTGAATTCAGCCAAAAATTTCGGGCTGAAATAGGACCTGAAACAGTGAATGGGGAC
The DNA here is from genome assembly GCA_037952925.1 of Lithobates clamitans. NCBI lineage: Eukaryota > Metazoa > Chordata > Amphibia > Anura > Ranidae > Lithobates > Lithobates clamitans. Next base: position 28,581 of record JBBGZY010002808.1, on the reverse strand, counting down.
GCACCGGACCCCTGTTGTGAGCTGCATGCGAAGATAGTGTGAACCCAGCCTAATACCATAAATAATAACATATTCGTTTTTTTCACTCCAGCAGTATATAATGAGTTTGGAAATAGTAGAGAAATGCTTAAATAATGCATTTGACTACACCCGTTAGATTTTAGACTAAAATTAGTTTTTGTCGACTAAAATGTACTGGCGATTTAGTCGACTAAATATGACTAAAACTAAAACAGTTGCAGAAGACTAAAATGGGACTAAAACTAAAATGCCATTTTAGTCAGAAGACTAAGGCTAAAACTAAATTGAAATTTGCTGACAAACTTAACACTGCTGGAGCACCAATTTAACGACTTCAATACTGGTCACTTCCCACAAATAGAGCTTTCTTTTGGTGGTATTTGATCACCACGGTTTTTTTTTTTTTTGCTAAACAAATAAAAATGTTGTTACTAAGTGATTTTTCTGCTGCACTGATGAGGTGGCACTGATAGGCCCCACTGATAGGTGGCAATGATGGGCACTGATAGGCAGCATTATTGAGGAGGCACTGACAGGCATTACTGTTGGGCACTGTGGAATCTCTAATGGGCACTGATTTGCCTCCTTGATGGACACTGATTTGCATCCATGGTGGACACGGGTGGGCATCCCTGGTGCGCTCTAGTGGACATCCCTGGTGGGTCTGCACTGATGTTCAATGCGCTGATTATCAGCGCAGATGCCCCCCCCGACATCAGGAGAGCCGCTGATTTGCTATTGTCAGCGCGAATAGAGGAAAAGCTGATAAACGGCACTTCCTGGTTACGATGTGACCAGCTGTGATTGGACACAGCTGATCATATGGTTAAGAGCCTATGACTCTTTACCAAGATTGGAGATGCGGTGTGTCAGAGTGACACAAGGTACCACCGACTCATCCCGCTGGACGTCGTATAACGCCCAGTCAGGATAACTTAACCACTTTGCGGCTGTCATTCTGCTTTATGATGGGCGGGAAGTGGTTAAATTCATATAGTTCAGTGGTGGTCAGCTTGAAAATTACATAGGGCCACAAATGGGACCCCCAACGCTTCCAGAGGGCTGCACAATAGCAGCGCATTTTTGCATCTCAACGCCCAACAATTTCTGTGTTTTGCAGTGTATCGCAATGCACACTGAAGAAGTTGGGAGTACAATAATCCCCAGCAATTGGTGTCAGTGAATGTATTCATAATCCCCAACATTGGTGTCAGTGGTGTCAGTGGACGCAAAAATATCCACCAGCACTAGTGTTGGTGATATTAACCCCCACCCTTCTCCCTACATAACTCCCTCCAAGTCGGTGGTCAGGTCACTGGCAGTGAAAGTAAATCCCCCCCCCCAGGGATCATGAAACTAAAAGTTCACACCCATCCCTTCTCTCCTTCAATGCCAGGTGCTGGAACACACGGAGCGATTCAGCAACCAACACTCCGCTTCAATTCTACTGTCCATATGGTGCCCAATAGTCCGTAGGCTGCATGTAAAGGGTCAATGAGCCACGTGTTGGGCACCAATAATATAGTTACTTAATTGTAACAGATCTAGATTGATTGAATCTTTTTATATAGTCTAAAATAAAATGGGAACTGTATGAGCTGAGGAAGATATTTGTAGGAATATTTGTAATAACTGCCTTGTCTTTTTTCTTACCTCCTATAGAGGCTTTCTCAACCCCAGTGTTTCACAGTGGTCCTGATAAAAATGGCTTCCACCTGGGCATTAGAAAGAACTTGGATCAAGTGTTTGGGAAACAGAAAAATCTTTGGTTAATTCCTCTCTTTACAAGGTAGGCTAGCAGGTTTTTGCATACTTTTTTTTTTTTTTTTTTTTTTTTTTAATAATATTTTATGGTGGCGTTGGTAAGCTTACTTGGTATAGGGTGCCTGACATGTGGACCCTAACATCCCCAAGGGGCTGCACCTAATCCCGTGTGTGTGTGTGTGTGTGTGTGTGTGTGTGTGTGTGTGTAAAAGCCTAACCCTAGGGGTACAGATTTTGTCAAAATTGGTAATTCTGCAGTCATTTTGTTCATATTCCCGGGTCTACTGTATCCTGTTCTTAAATGTTGTGGAAACTGATGCCCCGTACACACGGTCGGATTTTCCGATGGAAAATGTCCGATCGGATCGTGTTGTCGGAAATTCCGACCGTGTGTGGGCTCCATCGGACATTTTCCATCGGATTTTCCGACACACAAAGTTTGAGAGCAGGATATAAAATTTTCCGACAACAAAATCCGTTGTCGGAAATTCCGATCGTGTGTACACAAATCCGACGGACAAAGTGCCACGCATGCTCAGAATAAATAAAGAGATGAAAGCTATTGGCCACTGCCCCGTTTATAGTCCCGACGTACGTGTTTTACGTCACCGCGTTCAGAATGATCGGATTTTCCGACAACTTTGTGTGACCGTGTGTATGCAAGACAAGTTTGAGCCAACATCCGTCGGAAAAAATCCTAGGATTTTGTTGTCGGAATGTCCAAACAAAGTCTGACCGTGTGTACGGGGCATAAGAGTTGTAAATTTCCAGGGTTTGCAAGGGATTTGTTTAGTTGCCATAAAGATAAATGTTAAATTTGATCTTCGCTTTGTCCACCCAACCCCCACCCCTTCTCTTCTGCCCCTGATCAGCCCTGCACTGCCATCTTCTCTGGTTAAGTCAGCGGTTCTCAACCTGGGGGTCGCGACCCCCTGGGGGGTCGATTGCCCATTCTCCAGGGGGTCGCGAATGCTGGCCGAGATGCTGGCCGAGACGGACCCGAAGTTACTGCCTGAGTCCGTCCGTCTCGGCCAGCGAGATGTCACTTCCTGGAGAGGAGGGACTGCCGGAAGTGACGTTCCGTCGCCGCCATCTTGGTACTCTCGTCCGCAGTAAGGCTTAGACTTAGAAGTCGGCAAGCGGACATCTTTGTACACCCACCGAAATCTGCTTGCTGCGGACGAGTGTACCAAGAGGGAGGCAACGAAACACGACTTGCTGAAGAAGAAGAACACCTGTGACTTCTGGTAAGTCAGACACACAGGAAAAGCTGACAAGACAACATTTTTTTAATTATGGTCCTATATATATATATATATATATATATATATATATATATATATATATATATAACGTCCCAGTTGGTTCCTCAAAAGTAGTTATTCCGTGCCAGTGCTAGATACATGTTTGGAAGCTATACACTTTGTGTATCTAGCACTGGCACGGAATAACCACTTTTGAGGAATCAACCGCAACGTTTATATATAAATCAGTGGTGGGGGCGCAAGCAAACTGAAACAATCAGAAAAAACCCCCCATTAAAACGCTGCAACTGTGCCATCAAATGTCGCCACTGTGCCAGCAAACACTACCACTGTGCCATCAAACGCAGGAACTGTGCCCTTTAATTGTTGCCACTGTACCAAACGCAGCCACTGTGCCCATTAATTGTCGCCACTGTGCCAGCAAACGTCGCCACTGTGCCATCAAACGCAGCCACTGTGCCATCAGACGCAGCCACTGTGCCCTTTAATTGTTGCCACTGTACCAAACGCAGCCACTGTGCCCATCAATTGTCGCCATTGTGCTAGCAAACGTCGCCACTGTGCAGCCACTGTGCCCATCAATTGTCGCCACTGTGCCATCAAATGCAGCCACTGTGCCCATCAATTGTCGCCACTGTGCCAGCAAACGCTGCCACTGTGCCATCAAACGCAGGAACTGCGCCCTTTAATTGTTGCCACTGTGCCAAACGCAGCCACTGTGCCCATTAATTGTCGCCACTGTGCCAGCAAACGTCGCCACTGTGCCAGCAAACGTCGCCACTGTGCCATCAAACGCAGCCACTGTGCCCTTTAATTGTTGCCACTGTGCCAAGGGCAGCCACTGTGCCCATCAATTGTCGCCACTGTGCCAGCAAACGTTGCCACTGTGCCATCAAACGCAGCCACTGTGCCATCAAACGCAGGAACTGCGCCCTTTAATTGTTGCCACTGTGCCAAACGCAGCCACTGTGCCCATTAATTGTCGCCACTGTGCCAGCAAACGTCGCCACTGTGCCATCAAACGCAGCCACTGTGCCCTTTAATTGTTGCCACTGTGCCAAGGGCAGCCACTGTGCCCATCAATTGTCGCCACTGTGCCAGTAAACGTTGCCACTGTGCCAGTAAACGTTGCCACTGTGCCAGTAAACGTTGCCACTGTGCCAGCAAACGTTGCCACTGTGCCATCAAACGCAGCCACTGTGCCATCAAATGCAGCCACTGTTCCCTTTAATTGTTGCCACTGTGCCAAACGCAGCCACTGTGCCCATAAATTGTCGCCACTGTGCCAGCAAACGTCGCCACCTGTGCCATCAAACGCAGCCACTGTGCCCTTTAATTGTTACCACTGTGCCAAACGCAGCCACTGTGCCAGCAAACGTCCCACTGTGCAGCCACTGTGCCCATCAATTGTTGCCACTGTGCCAGCAAACGCCGCCACTGTGCCAGCAAACGCGACTAGCAAAAATAATTTTACTCTTAGGGGTCCCCACAACTTGGGAAATTTTATCAAGGGGTCACGGCACTAGGAAGGTTGAGAACCACTGGGTTAAGTCATCAGAAAGCTTCCGGCTCTTCTGGGTTTAGCTGGCGACTCTCCAATGACATACTGCTAGCCCCCTCCCCCTCTTTTCTCAATGAAAGGCTAAGCCTACTGGGATATGTGATGTACTGTACATAGCCCAGGAGGCAGAGTGGGCAAAGTGCACGTCAACTCCTAGGCGACTGACGTGCATTGGGGGGGGGGGGGGGGGGGGGGGTTCTGGCCAGATCTTTAATAATAATAATAAAAAAAAAAAAAAAAAAAAAAAAAAAAAAAAAAGCAAAACAAAGGAAAGAAAAGCCCGATTTGTGGAGGGAAGGAGTGGTGGATGAAAGGCAACATTATAATTCAGGTTGATGATCTGCTTTAAGGAGTTCAAATCGATGAGAAGAAATGCATGAGTAACTTGTTTTTATTGTTTCCTCTGCATTGTATTATTTACATCACTATACACTGCTGTGTATTTGGTTTTTTTTTTCTTAGTATTGGAGATGGACTATCCTTTCCAATGAGAACAGTTTCAGAATCTCAAAACCCTTTGCTGTCTAGAGAGAATCAGTGGGATGATGATGGTACAGATGAAGAAAATCCAGGTGAGGCTTTGAAAACACAGAAGTAGCTTAGATTTGTGTCAGGTAGTTGGGGGATTCTCTAATCTGTTCTTAACATAGAAATGTCAAGCTAGATGGTCCTACCCCATATTTTTACACTCCTTGCAAGAAATTGTAATTTCTTAATTATACATTACAAGACACAGGCAGATTCAGAGACAACTGGGTTATAGGAAAGTACCTTCAGGTAATTGGACACTGGCAAAAGGGACTGCGAGGACCCCCCTATAACTCCTCCCACTCCCAGCAAGCCTCAGTTTATCGCTTGTCTTTAGGTATTGGGTGTTTCTCTACACTCTAGTGGGGATTTTATTTTGTCTGTCACACTTACTGAATTCTTCAGTAAAAATTTATTGCTCTGGTATGACTGCGACTGGCATCTTACACCGTTTCCAGAGAGAAAATATATGCCGACCTGTAAAGTTACTTTATGAACTTAATCTTTTATTAGGGGCCCACCTTGGCATGTATTGTCCCAAGCTGGGTTAGCTGCAGGCTGCTATACAGGTCCAGGGCAGAGGTAATCTGTACCAATGTGACCCAGTCCTTGAAGGCCCCCTTGCTGTGGGTGGGGGGTATGAACTTCTAAACTGGGTGAAACTGGTTTTAGAAAGGGTTACTGACTGCTCTTCCCTTTGTGGAAGTGCATGCCCTGCCCTGGCGGGGTAACCCTCCATTCCTCTCACTTACAGTGGGGCTTATGTCCACACTGACCTCCTGGTCTTCCTCCTTTCCTCTTCCAATGAGTATTAGTAGTAGGGTCTCTTAAGGCCAATAACTGCCACTCAGGCACAGGTGCAGACAGCCCTAGGCAGTCTTATTACCCTCTCTAAGGATCTTAGCCACTTGTGTATACTGAGCATGTATCGGACAGTGCAATGACCATTTAAGGACTTTGCTTATTTACCACATGAGCAGTAAAGCTTCCTGAGGGCGATTGCAGATTGTGAAGGGGGCTTCGGCAACAAATCTGTGTAGTCAGACACTGGGTGACATACTGTTTTTTTATCCCCTTCATCACCTCCTAGGCCACAGTGAGTACCCTATACATCACTTTTTCTGGAAGGACACAGGAGAGGATGTGGTCTTTGGCTACCAGTGGGGCTGTATGAGCTGCACTGACCCACCCTGGGGATTCAGCCACTGACAGTTTGCCAAGTTGTTCCCCCTCCTTGGACGTATCCATTGCCCTTTCAGGTACTCCACAGGTCTCATGACTCTGCGAGAAGGACTTTGCAGTTTCTATGTCTACGCTTATCAGACAGATTGTGGATCTTATTCAGTCCGTGGGCCATCAAGGTCATGAAAGACTCCTGCTCCCTTCTCCATTCATTTCCTTTCCTGAAGAGGCTAGTGAGGCAGACAAGGAGCAAAAAGAGGGTGGGTTGAGGTCTCTTTTAAAGCACCGTACACATGGGCAGAATGTCGGGAGACATATGCCGGTACAAAAAATACTGGCCGACATTCTGCTGGTGTGCATGTTGGATGTGCATGCTGGAAAACTAGCAGCCAATCGACTCCTGATCAGCGCTCTCAGCCAATGGCAGAGTGCACTAATTGGAGTGTCCTGGGAGGGGGGTGTCCCCCTGTCAGAACACAACAGCTCAGCGGGGGAGATTGCTGGACTAACCTTGCATGGTTAGTACAGGGGCTCCGACTGGAGCTGTTAGTTTTTTTTTTTTTTGTGCAACCCGTGGGATGCACGAAAAAAAAACTGTAGTGTGTACCAGGTTTTAGGATCAGCTACTTATGTCACTTTATCACATAAGCTGAGTGATTACTATCTCAGTGTTTATTGATGAAGTGCGGACATGTCTAGAACTGGAATACTCCACCGAACTACTTTACTTAACAATACTCTAAAGAAGATTAATTTATCACTAAATGAGTGCCATTGAGGTTGATTCAGCAATTGCCTGTTTTAACAGGTTTTCAATTGTACCATTGGAGGATTTACTGGCATTTAAGGACATCATGGATTAGAAACTTTTTCCCATCCATTCCTATAGGCCCTGAGCTTCTTCAGCGTTTGGAACTGCTGCCAACTGCTCTGAGATCTTGTTTAGATGAGATGGCTGACTCCCTACCTCAAATATCTAGAACAGCCTTTCTCAACCTTTTCAACAGAGGAACCATTGGAAACAGAAATATGTGCAGCGCTAAAGATTCTGTACTGCTACAAAATCATGTGTGTGAAACCAATCTGTTTAAATCAGTATAAATTAATATATAATTTTGTGCTTATTCACATTGAACACTAAATGAGTCCATAAAGTGTCCTAAAATTTTGGTGAGTCCATAAAATGAAAAGATGAATAATGGTAAAAAATGCACTGTATCAAGTGAAAAAAGTGTTCCTTATGACATCAAATATTGAGTGAGTATACAAAACGACCACCAATGGTTGTGAAAAGGCTTGCTGGAGTGAATGGACTCAAACGGGCATACGCTCAATGAGTCAACAAGGCTTATGGTGTGAACACCAATACATGGGACATCCATGCTTGTACTTCTGACCAAAGTGGAAGATGATCCCTCCCTCCAATGGATGGCTCAGATAAATGCTTTGCAGATTTGACCAACAAGGTGAGCAGAGTCTTTCTCATGTAGTCAAGCAGTGTGACCAAAAAGGAAACAAATACTCTACATAGTATGAACCCGTAATAACAAATGAAATTTAATAAAATTGGGAACACTCACATTTGAATGAATAAACAAGCGCTTGTAATGGAAAGTAGGACAACGCAATGGCATCAGCAGGTCTCGTTCCATCAGTTACTCCCACCCTGATTGCATCAACCAGACCACCTGCGGGTCAAGCCTTGCTCAGGAATAACAAGAGTGGCTTGTGTATCGGCTGCATCATCAGCAGGAAGTGCAACGGCTCGGAGAGTGGTGACGCCGCCCTCTGATTCTTGATCTAAATGCTTAATGGAAGCAAATAGTAATTCACCATCAAAACAGTGTTTGAACAGAGGAAACATTGAAATAACCTTTTTGGTCTTTGGGAACCCCTGAAAAACATACTATAGCTACATGTCATGATACTTTTGTGTGATGGTCAGTGAGAAGAATGTCCCTTACACTTGTGGACATTGGGAAGATTTACCCCCTTCACAGATAGCTAAAAAGATTAATGGTGTCAGTGGGAACTTTATCTGAGAGGTAGAAATTGCTCAAGGAACACCTAGCAACCTCCTGGAGGAATCCTGGTCTAGAGTAAGCCTTTTTTCTATTTAGATTCACTGGCTGTTTTGGTTTTGGAGGATGCAGCATGCAATAACCACCTGGAGAGGATTCTATTTGCGGGAGGTAGTTTCTTTGGAGAGGAGCTGTACACCTTTATCATAAAGGTTACTATGAGTAAGGGAGAATTACAAATGCAAGGCTTGGACACCCAAGCTTGCCAAAACATGGCTCCAAGACTTGTGCACAATGACAGAGCACTGTCTGTTGGCCTTTGTGTTTTCTCGGTCTGGACATTCTGGACCTTTTTGAGGTCAGTTTGTCATCTAGCAAGACAACTAGCTATCGCTTGCCTCCGACACCCTCCCCAATTTTTATGACTTAAAATATGACTAGATCTCCACAGCGAGCAGAGTTTCTATGTTTACCTGCAAAAGCTTTTCCTCGGTGGTCACTGTTTTGGTTGGGGAAAGGTTTTAAGGTTTTTACTCCAACTTGCAGTGCATCCAGAAAGTATTTACACTTTTCCCACTTTCTTATGTTGCAGCCTTATTCCAAAATTGATTAAATTCATTATTTTCCTCCCAAATTCTACAAAAAATACCAAATAATGACAACGTATAAGAAGTTTGTTTGCAATCTGTACAAATTTATTAAAAAAAAAAAAATCAGCCTTTGCCTTGAGATCTGAAAATGGCTGTGCACCAATGCTCCCCTTCCAACCTGATGGAGCTTGGGAGGTCCTGCAAAGAAGAATGGGAGAAACTGTCCAAAAATAGGTGTGCCAAGCTTGTAGCATCATACTCAAAAAGACTTGCAGTTGTAATTGGTGCCAAAGGTGCTTCAACAAAGTATTGAGCAAAGACTGTGAACACTTATGTACATGGGCCTTTTTTTTCTATTTTTTAAAAATTTGCAAAGATTTCAAATAAACTTCTTTCACATTGTCATTATGGGGTATTGTTTGTAGAATTTTGAGGAAAATAATTATTTTAATCCATTTTGGAATAAGGCTGTAACATAACAAAATGCAGAAAAAAGCCAAGCGCTTTGAAATACTTTCCGGATGCACTGTATTTGTGGTTCTAAAACCCAGTGGAGACATGGGCCCCATCTTGGACCTTAAAGTTCTCAACAGTTAAGAATACTGAAATTTCACATGGAATCTACCAGGTCAGTCATCACCTCCCTTCAACAAGGGGTTTCCTGGCTTTGTTGTACATCAGAGATGCTTATTTGCATGCCCACATTTATCCTCTGCATCAATACCTTCTGGGTTTTACCCTAGGCGAACAGCACTTTCAATATGTGGCGTTTCCTTTTGGCCTCTCCATGGCTCCTCGGATCTTCATAAAGGTCTTTTCTCCGGTACTTGCTCTGCTTTGTTCTTTGGGTAAATATTTAGGGTACCTCGATGACCTACTGTTGAGGGCCATATCTCCCCAGATTCTATCCCACAACATTCAGCAGACAGCTCCACTGTCGCAGGCTTTTGGCTAGATCCTTAACCTCCAACAATCTGACTCGCACGCACCCTAGATACGACTCTGGCTTAAGTGTTTCTTCTCCAACAAAAATCACATTGCTGAATCTCAGGCATGGACACTCCTATTCCATCGTTGAACCTTAATGCCGTTATGGATGAGGGTCCTGAATCTGATGGTGGCCTCCTTCAAGGCATGGTATGCTGAGATTCACTCTGGGCCATTACAACACAGTATCCTGGCTGTGTGGGACAGACTATTTCTTTGTAGTGACCCATGTAACTGTCAGCAGAGGCCAGACACTGTAGCATTATGAATATCCAATCTAGCGCTGGAGATGTGAAAGTCCTTTCTTTCCTTGACTTGGCTTTGGATGGTTCTTATGATGGATGCCAGCCTCTTGAGCTGGGGAGGTGTCATGAGGTCAGCAACAGTGCACGACACTTGGTCAGTGATGGAATTCTGACTTCCCATCAATATTTTGGAACTCAGAGCTATTAGCTCGCCCTTCGGAAGTAGACATGCTGCCTTCAGGGACTGCTGACGTGGGTTCAATCACAGTGCCATGGCAGTGGCTTATATTAACCACCAGGGAAGAACCCGAGGTTCTCCCTGAAATATACCTTTTTTTTCTCCCCAAAAAATCCTCCCTTGCCTGCTTCAGTGAATCGAGTCGGAGTGATTCTCTTGGTTCCAAACTGGCCAAGAATAAAATGGTAAGTAGATGTTCCTGGGGTTCTGGCAGATATTTTGTGGCTGTTACAAGACCATCTGTATCTACTGTTTCAGGTTCAGTGTTCCAATCTACTTTTCTGTTACTGGCTTTAACGGCTTGGCTGTTGAAGCCCAAGTCCTAAGAGATAGGTCTGTGTGAGTCAGTCATCACTATGCGGTTAGAAACCAGTTGTGATCTGAAGGTAGAGCTGCACAATTAATCCTTAAAAAAATCGCGATCTCAATTCAACCCCCCTGATGATCTTTATTGCAGTTTGCCAATTCTTTCATATAACAAGTGGAGAGACTTATCTGCTCACTCAGCTGTCAAAAGAAAAAATCCGGGCAGTCTGCCAAGTTTTTAACATGAAACATTGTAACTAATGCTTCCTACTTAGATCAAAAGGGATACACTTGTGTGTGTAAAGAGAAAATCTGGGCAGTCTGCCAAGTTTTTAATAACATGTAAATGCAGGAAGTTTAACCACTTGCTGCCCGCCATATAGCAGAATGACGGCGGCAAAGTGGTTTCAGTATCCTGACTGGGCGTCCTATCACCCGGGGGCGCGCATCGCGGCGATCGTTGTTGCGGGGTGTCAGTCTGACACCCTGCAACACCGATCTAGGTAAAGAGTCTCTGATGGAGACTCTTTACCACGTGATCAGCTGTGTCCAATCACGGCTGATCACGATGTAAATAGGAAGAGCCGGTGATCGGCTTTTCCTCACTTGCGTCTGACAGATGCGAGTAGAGGAGAGCCGATCGGCTGCTCTCCTGACGGGGGGGGGGTCTGTGCTGATTATCACCACAGTCCTCCTCGGATCCCGCCCAGGACCACCAGGGAAGCCATCCACACGGGACCACCAGGTATGCCACCTAGACCCCCAGGGAAATACCAATCTGTGCCCAGGCAGCTGCCAATCAGTGCCCACTCACAATGCCTACCACTGCCAGTGCCACCAGGGATGCGTATCAGTGCCACGTATCAGTGCCCAGCAGTGCCACCCATAAGAACCCATCTTTGCAGCCTTTCAGTGTCGCCTATCAGTGCCACCCATGAGTGCCGTCTATCAATGCCCATCAGTGCTGCATATCGGTGCCCATAGTCAGTGCCCGCTCATTGGTGCCGCCTTATCAGTGCCCATCAGTGAAAGAGAAAGCGTACTTATTTACAAAATTTTTTAACAGAAACAAAAGCAAAACTTTTTTTTTTCTCTCAGAATTTTCGGTCTTTTTTTATTTGTTTAGCAAAAAATAAAAACCACAGAGGTGATCAAATACCACCAAAAAAAAGCTCTATTTGTGTTAACAAAATGATACAAATTTAGTTTGGGTACGGTGTAGCATGACCGCGCAATTGTCATTCAAACTGCGACAGTGCCAAAAGCTGAAAATTGGTCTGGGCAGGAAGGTGTATAAGTGCCCTGTATTGAAGTGGTTAAACACTTAAAGTCTAAATCTTTTTCTGACACTTGTTTCTTAAGTTAAAATCAATATTTTTTTGCTAGAAAATTACTTGGAACCCCCAAACATTATATATATATATATATATATATATATATATATATATATATATATATATATATATATATATATATATATATATATATATATATATATATATATTAGCAGAGACCCCAGGGAATAAAATGGCAATTGCTGCAATATTTTATGTCACACTGTATTTGCCCAGTGGTCTTTCAAAAGCAATTTTTGGGAAAAAATACACTTCAATGAATAAAATAAAATAAAAAAAAAACAAAACCGTAAAGTTAGCGCAATTTTTTTTGTTTTAATGTGAAAGATGTTACGCCACGAGAATCGTGAGAGAATCATGATCTATCTTCTAAGCAAAAAAATCATGATTCTCATTTTAGCCAGAATCGTGCAGCTCTACCTGAAGGCACCAAGTGCACCATGCCTCCATCCCTAATTATACATGCTAAAAAATGGCAATGGTCATGGGATTTTAAATGAGACTGGTCACTTTAAAAATACAGCGTACATAAAGTTTTTAATTTTTTAAAAGATCATATTTAAACATTCCATAATCCTAAAAGTACATAATTGCAGTTTCCATTGTGATAAAGACATATTAAAATTTGAAGAGCTGACCTATAAGAGATTCATATTGGAATAAATTCATAGTGTTCTAGTACATGATGGTAATATACAGTAAAAAATACATTCCAAACTGATGGCCAACAAGATCAACCCGTCCTTACCTGTGCTACCACCACTGCGCTCTTGGATACGTGCAAAACGATTCCTACAGCTGCCACTTAAATAAAGCAAATATGTGTACAGTATCTATTCAAATGTAAAAAAAGTGGAATAAATAGTGGCGCTCCAAAAAAATATAATACCATATATGTGAAAAAACATCTAAATGATAAAATGATAAAACAATGTTTCTTAATGAAGAGAAAACCGTGAATGAAAATAATGGTGTGATAAATAATATCGCCCTGTGACCAGTGCAAAAGCAAGTAGTGTATAAATAACAAACTATAAAATTAATACAATCACTGAACATGTTATCAAACTGATATCACCCTGTGACAAGTGCAAACTATTAAAGTCTCTATTGAATGAACATACGGTGTATAAAAAAGTCCATGAACACTGTAAAAAAATCAAATTAGTGATATGTGTCCAAGTATTCAATGTGCAATTCTTCTAATCATCCACCACACCTCTGTGCCACAGATTTCACTCCCCTCCAAAGACACGCACTCACCAGGTGCATTAGCCTCACACTCTCGTGTTTGGCAAAACTCGCCTCAACCCACACATACAGGGGTGAAAAAAGATCTCCAAATTCCAGTCGTGTGCATCAAGAAACTTCCCATGTAGTGATTTCTCCACATGTAAATGACAAAAGTGCTCCAATAGTGTGAATGTTCAAACGATTTATTAGAAAAAGTTCAATAATCCATCACCATTGTACTCACATGTGTCAAATTAACAGCAAGCATAAACACACATGCACTGTTTGAGCGATATATTGCGGTCGCGGCGGACTGAAGGTGTACGGTGGCTGATGACAATCTCACCCGCTCCTCGACCCCAGCCTTCACTTCCCGATGCAGCGTGTCACGTCATAATGTCTTATGTCACGCGTATATTGCCATACAGCCACGCCCCAACATGTTTCGTCACAAGGACTTAATCATGGGATCCCCATGATGGCATTATATTTTTTTGAGCTCCACTATTTATTCCACTATTTTTTCCATTTGAATAGAGGTTTAGATACTGTACACTGTAAAAAATACATGATTGACTACAAATCACTATGCGGTTAGGTGCCCAAAAAATCAAATTCTGCTAAAGTCTATTGCCACAGCTGGAAGGTTTTTTTTTATGCCTGGTGGGAACAGCAGAAGGTTAGACCTAGTCAGTATTCCATGGGAAATATCCTGGGTTTTCTTCAATCGGAGCTGGATCAGCAGTTGGCCCTGAGTACGATTTAGGGCCAAATACCATCTTTGGGCTATTCTTTTTCAAAGACCGTTGGCATCTCACTCCCTGAATGACGGCGTTTTGTTCAAGGGGTTGGATATATTGCTGCCCCCAGATAGCCTCTGGTAACAACGCGAGACTTGAATATGGTAATTTTGGTGCTGCAGGTTCCCCCCTCTCTTGTGAGCCCATTACAGATTTATTTTTAACTGACCTTACTCTTAATGTGGTTTTCCTGACAATGATTACCTCTGCTAGGAGGGTGTCAGAGCTGTCGGATTTATCTTATAGGGAGCCTTTCCTGGTGATTCACAAGGATATGGTCATCGTTGGGCCTAAGTTCTCTTTCTACTAAGGTGGTGTCTTCCTTTCACCTTTTTTCCCTGCATCTTGTTCCACCATTGTTAGGTGTTAGGGCCAACTGGGCCAAACATATAGGGCTCCTCTCTTTCCAGTGACTTATCACTCTACTAGATCTGTCGGTGCCTGGGCTCTTCAGCTTTCAGCATTGCAGATTTGTAAGGCTGCCTTCCAAAGTTTTACTGTGTAGATGTTCAGGCTTTGGCTGATGCTGCTTTTGGTCGCAAAGTGATTTTTGTTTTTGTTTTTTGGGAGGTGTGTGTGTGTGTGTATGCGCATGCGCGTGTCTGTAGACTGGGTTTGTTGCGGGAATGCATTGGGATGTCCCAGTCGTCTCTGAATCTGCCTGTTTCATGTACTGTAAGCACAAGAAAATGGGATGGGTTTTCTGACTTTTACTGTACCCCCAAGAAATGGATTTTAAAGAAAGGACACAGAGATAGAGCAAGAGACTCCTGCGCTGCTAGCGGACTCCTAAACTAACAGGGGGGCACTGCTGCAACACCTAAAAACTGCTCCACACAGACAAAAACACATAAAAGCTAAAGGGGGGTGGTGGTTGCGCTGTGATGGGGAAGGGGATGGGAAAAAGGGGAGAGCTACACTAGAGTGAATCTGGCAAAAGTGCCAAGTAACCTGAAAGTGAAATATATAAAAACACTGTACACTGGTGAGTAGTGTAATAAAAAAGTGACTAGTGCATATAGTAAACGCATAAATAAAAAGCACTAAATGGTGTAGGTGTGAAGGCAAAATGGTAATAAATCACATAAAAAAGAGCAATGCACATGATGAGAAGAGCAATCACACTGATGACATAAAATGCATATCTTACTAGGTGCACAAAAAACTAGTATGTAAAAACTGGCGAATGGTCATACACATAAATCAGAAAACACTTGACCAATAGAGTGCATCAATAAATAATGATGAATATGGTGCCAAAAAAACTAAAAAACGTGGATCTCAAAATAAATAAATATAATGATATAATGATGGTGTAGAATATAAACGACAGTCCCACCACCAGGTGTAATAATGCTGGGTCACAGTTCAAGTAAACATCCAAACAAATTGACAGGTGAAGGAAAAGGGGGTGATCCTTGATGGGGGCACCTCAGTGAACACAGGCCCCTTACCTTACAGCTGTAAGGTATACAGCATAAAAGACACTCAGTGGAGTATGGAATCCAGAATGGTTGCGGCTGCCGGTAGGCTTGTAAATGCAGTGATATCACATGCGGAAAAAACATATAGACAGCATATAGTGTGATACCATATGACACTGGGGGGATGGACGAGCTGAAGGAGGAGGGGGGGTTGCACTCACTTTGTGGCAGGTGAGCGCAAGCCTCAATCCACGAGTGCCGAACTCGTATAATCCACACCGCTGGCCGTAGACCCCTCTAACATCTCATATCTCATGTGGCTCTCCACCCGTCATCCGTCATAAAGGTAATGTAGTAGCAAGACAAGAAGACCGCATATAGCGTAATCCCGTACAGTAAACACACTTTATTTAGGTTAAAAACAGTGGTACACTTACAAAGAAACAGACAGCTGGGGGGTAAAACTCCGCGAGCGCCGTGCTCGTAACATCAGCTGTTGTGTGGCAGCGTCCCGTGCTCCTAACGCGTGTCGTCACGTCACGTGACTTCTTCAGAGGATAACACGGGATAGAAAGCCAATGCTTTTAAATGGTCCCTGCGTAATGAATACACGGCGGCCATTTTCCCGGAGGACGCTGATAGTAAAAGGTGATACAATGCCTGGCGGCCATTTTCCCAGGGTCATGTATATCAAAACACAATGTAAAAACTATATGAAAACGGGCAAAATGACATATTGGTCGTGAATGCAGCCATAAAAACAACATATCATAACGGGTCAACATCACTGGCAGAGGACAATGAAACCCAAATGCCAGCAGTCACACCGCTGTAAGAACCTCAAATAATATAAAACGAAAGGAGGATGGGAAAGCAAAAATAATATGTGTGTAAAGCTAGGCTCCAACCTAAAGGGCTGTGCATATTAAAAAATGTAATTAAGAGGAAAATTCGGGCATGTTAATAACTTATTTGGGGACAAACTAAAAGCTGCATAAGCCATAAGATATTACTGTTGATATGGGGAAGCCACATTGTTCCCATAACAAAAACGGGCCTCTGGAGTGTCCCAAAAAACGCATAAGGTGTAACGAATTTTAACCCATAAAAACACCCATAAAAAATAATATACAAAAATTGTTAAAGTAAAAACAGGAGCTCGGGAGGTGTCACACACCATCCAACGCAATAATCTTATAATATAAAAATATGCAATAAAATAAAAGAAATACTAAAAATAAACACAAAACGCACCAGAAAGCCACATCATTTTGTACAATAAATCAGCATACATCTAGGTCTGTGGTATACCTTAAATGGTGTTGCTTATCAATAATACAATCTAGTAGGTATAGAGAACAAAAAACAGAATAAGTATGGGAAAAAAACTGAGCAGAAAAAGGAAGGGGGGGGGGGGGGGGGAAGATGTCTAAAAATCGCTTATAAAGCAGTTAATGTCGAACTCTATATTGAGTCCCTTAGGGGCCATGGTGTCCAAAGAGAATATCCATTTGGACTCCAGTTTACTGAGGATCCTCACTTTGTGCCCTCCTCGCCAAGGTTTAGTATAGGGTTCAATACCCCAAAATTTCAGATGTCTAGGATCTCTGTTATGATGTTTATCGAAGTGTCTAGAAACATTATGTTTGTCGAAGCCCTTTATAATGTTTTGAACGTGCTCTTTAATACGGATTCTTAGTAATCTTTTGGTGCGGCCTACGTATTGGAGGCCGCAACTGCACTCCAAAACGTATACAGCCCCCTCAGTGTTACATCCAATAAATTCACCAATGTCGAACGTGGCACCATTACTATTGGACTGGAATGAAAACACCTTTTCATTCGGATGTTTAGTACGAGTACAAGCATAGCAGCGTTTACAAGGATAGAATCCTTTACCTGTAAAAAAAGAGAAGTGTCTTTTGGGGGGATCAATCACGCTTTTAACCAAACGATCTTTCAAAGTAGAGGCTCTTTTATAGATAAATCTAGGTTTCTCAGGTAATAGTTCTCCTAAGCCTTTATCTGATTTGAGGATATGCCAGTGACGGGATATGATGTTCTCGATTTTTTTGTGTTGAAAATTATAGTCTAAGACTAGAGGCACTTGGTCTGATAGACAGGTGGGGGTTTTATCCTCAAGCAAATCCTGTCTAGGCAACTGTCCTACTTCCATTATTTGTTTATTTATAAAATCCTGGTCGTATCCTTTATCTATAAACCTCATTCCCATAAATTTGGCCTGCGTTTGGAAGTCTTCCTCTAAGGTACAATTACGCCGTAAACGCATCATCTGGCCTTTGGGAATGTTAAATAGCCAGTTCCTATGGTGGCAACTGCTTACAGGCAGATAACTGTTGCGATCAACATTCTTAAAGAAGGTTTTGGTGATGTATTGATGGTTGATGCGTGAGATCTCTAAATCTAAGAATGCGATGGACCGTTCTTCAATTTGCCAGGATAAAACAATGTTGTTGGTATTATTGTTCAGTTTAAGAAAAAAAGTGGTTAAAAGGTCCTTATCGCCCTCCCATAAGATAAAGATATCGTCAATGTATCTTTTATACATAAGAAGCTCTTTTGGGGGTTCTAAAAACACTGTTTCTTCTTCCCATTGGGACATAAACAGTCCTGCTACACTTGGGGCGAATTTCGCTCCCATTGCAACTCCTGTTTTTTGATGATAGAATTGTTTAGAATACCAGAAATGGCTATGTTTCAAACAAAAATCTAAGCATTTAACCAGAAATTTTCTTTGGTACCTAGGAAGTTTAGTGAATTTTCTCAAACCCCACTTCGCGGCTTCACAAGCCGCGAAGTGGGGTATGATGGTATATAACGATGACACATCTGCCGTGGCCATCCAGATGGTGCCTATATCATTTCTCCCATTCAGTATCTGAAGCATTTGCTTAGTATCTCTCAGGTAGGCTTTTGTACTCTGTACTGCAGGCTGGAGATATCTGTCAATGTACTCTCCCACTCTTGCAGTAATGGATTCTATACCATTAACGATTGGTCTAAAGGGAGGATCAAATTTGTCCTTATGAATTTTCGGCAAGGCATAAATAACTGGTGTTCTACATGCTTCAGGGACCAGATATCTAGCTTCCTTTTTATTCAAAATATTTTTCTCAAGACCTAGTTGAACAAGTTGTTCTAGTTCTTTCTTCCATTTAAACGTAGGATTGTTGGGAAGTGTGGCATATGTATTCTGATCCTTTAAAAGCTTAAGCATGCCATTATGGTATTGTTCGGTGGTTAAAATTACAATCCCACCACCTTTATCTGAAGGCCTGATGACAAGATCTTTTCTTTTTGTAAGCTTATGAATGCCGGTCCGTATCGCTCTAGGTTCTTCTTTCTTTTTGTATGTGAGATTCTTGATTTCTTCCGTGACCAGGTCTTTGAAGACCTCTATGTGGGTGTTGTTCTTGGGTTTGGGATTATAGATAGATTTATTCCTTAGGTTACTGTGTACTACTGGGTCTTTCTGAATGGTGATGGTGTTAATAGGTTTCTCCAGCAAATATTTTTTAATGTTTAATTTTCTCACATATTTTTGGATGCTGATATAAGTTTCGAATTTGTTCAGATTCTTAACAGGCGCGTATTTTAGTCCCTTATCTAGTACCGTCAATTCTTCCAGGGTCAGGGGTGCGTCTGTAAGATTGAAAATGCCTTCTCCTATGTTGCCCTTCTCCTTTTGTTTTCTCTTTCCTCCTCTACATCCTCTTTTTCTGTAGGGCTTTTTTTCTTCTTTGTTTCCTCTAATCTTCTCGGGGGTTGGTGTTCCATTCCTCTCTCTAAAAAAGATCTGTTGTGGCCATGTTCATATTGATGGTCATAGTGGTGTCTTGCCTCTCTCTCGGGGTCTGGAAGATCCCTCAGAGGGGCATAGTAGTTGGAGGTGGGAATGGGACTACGTTCCCTAGGTCTATAAGGTACATAGGGTCCTCTCTCTTCACGATAGTCGTAATGATGGTTAGGGCCCGGACTTCTATCACGGGGCCTATAATAGTCATATTGCCCATAATGGTAATCTCTTGTTTCATAGTATGCTTGGGGATACAGTGAGGGTCTCTCTTGTCTATACTGGTCTTGTGGTGGTCTTCTTGCATCTCTAGGTGCATTTTGAGGTCTTGTCCAGTAAGGTCTTCTATTGTTATTTCTCCTGTTTTGAGGTTTCTTCCAACCCTGTTGCGGGGTACGTGGTGGATGGAAGGGTTGTCTCCGGGTGTTATGCGGAGTGTTGTTACTCGGATATCTATGTCTATTTTCAGAGTGTCTCGAAGGATCTTTTCTAGGAGTATAGTTACTCGACTGTTTCTGGGGGGTGTCTCCTCTAGAGGATCTAGGAATAGGTGACAAATCAACTTGACCCGGATTTATTTTGACCATTTTATCAGGGGTGGATGATGAAGAAATGGGTTCCATCTGTCCAATGTTATTCTGCCATTTAAAGACTAGATCTTTTTTAAAATCGCCAATATCTCTCGAAAATTTTTTACTCTTTCTCTGTTGGACTTCAGCATCTTTTCTAGAGAGATCTTTATTTAATTGTGCGGTAAGCCTTTGGAATTCTTCCGTATCTTTGTAGATTTCAAGCTGTGATTTAAGATCCATTATGTTTTGGTCAACCTTTCTAATTTTTTTCTGCTTGCGTTTCAGCAGAAATTCCAACAATTCTATCCCTTTCTCATTAAAAAATCGAAACCACTCGTCGATGGACTCTTGATCTAAGAGGCCGTCGTTTAGAGGAACGTCCCATCTCAGACGTCTGGGTACAATCTTTGCCTTGATGTATCTGTCAAAAGTGGTAACATCCCACCATATGTTGATTTTCTTCTCCATATTATGACCTAACTTGCGTACCAGACTTTCAATGGTACTGTCTGGTACTTTCTCATCGCTATTAAAGACTGTATCTAGGTCAACTTCTCTACGTTCTAAAAAAGTGAAAATATCCATAGCTGCAGCAGGGGTTAACAAGAGGAGTAGAGATATTGAAGAGATAGAGCAAGAGACTCCTGCGCTGCTAGCGGACTCCTAAACTAACAGGGGGGCACTGCTGCAACACCTAAAAACTGCTCCACACAGACAAAAACACATAAAAGCTAAAGGGGGGTGGTGGTTGCGCTGTGATGGGGAAGGGGATGGGAAAAAGGGGAGAGCTACACTAGAGTGAATCTGGCAAAAGTGCCAAGTAACCTGAAAGTGAAATATATAAAAACACTGTACACTGGTGAGTAGTGTAATAAAAAAGTGACTAGTGCATATAGTAAACGCATAAATAAAAAGCACTAAATGGTGTAGGTGTGAAGGCAAAATGGTAATAAATCACATAAAAAAGAGCAATGCACATGATGAGAAGAGCAATCACACTGATGACATAAAATGCATATCTTACTAGGTGCACAAAAAACTAGTATGTAAAAACTGGCGAATGGTCATAGACATAAATCAGAAAACACTTGACCAATAGAGTGCATCAATAAATAATGATGAATATGGTGCCAAAAAAACTAAAAAACGTGGATCTCAAAATAAATAAATATAATGATATAATGATGGTGTAGAATATAAACGACAGTCCCACCACCAGGTGTAATAATGCTGGGTCACAGTTCAAGTAAACATCCAAACAAATTGACAGGTGAAGGAAAAGGGGGTGATCCTTGATGGGGGCACCTCAGTGAACACAGGCCCCTTACCTTACAGCTGTAAGGTATACAGCATAAAAGACACTCAGTGGAGTATGGAATCCAGAATGGTTGCGGCTGCCGGTAGGCTTGTAAATGCAGTGATATCACATGCGGAAAAAACATATAGACAGCATATAGTGTGATACCATATGACACTGGGGGGATGGACGAGCTGAAGGAGGAGGGGGGGTTGCACTCACTTTGTGGCAGGTGAGCGCAAGCCTCAATCCACGAGTGCCGAACTCGTATAATCCACACCGCTGGCCGTAGACCCCTCTAACATCTCATATCTCATGTGGCTCTCCACCCGTCATCCGTCATAAAGGTAATGTAGTAGCAAGACAAGAAGACCGCATATAGCGTAATCCCGTACAGTAAACACACTTTATTTAGGTTAAAAACAGTGGTACACTTACAAAGAAACAGACAGCTGGGGGGTAAAACTCCGCGAGCGCCGTGCTCGTAACATCAGCTGTTGTGTGGCAGCGTCCCGTGCTCCTAACGCGTGTCGTCACGTCACGTGACTTCTTCAGAGGATAACACGGGATAGAAAGCCAATGCTTTTAAATGGTCCCTGCGTAATGAATACACGGCGGCCATTTTCCCGGAGGACGCTGATAGTAAAAGGTGATACAATGCCTGGCGGCCATTTTCCCAGGGTCATGTATATCAAAACACAATGTAAAAACTATATGAAAACGGGCAAAATGACATATTGGTCGTGAATGCAGCCATAAAAACAACATATCATAACGGGTCAACATCACTGGCAGAGGACAATGAAACCCAAATGCCAGCAGTCACACCGCTGTAAGAACCTCAAATAATATAAAACGAAAGGAGGATGGGAAAGCAAAAATAATATGTGTGTAAAGCTAGGCTCCAACCTAAAGGGCTGTGCATATTAAAAAATGTAATTAAGAGGAAAATTCGGGCATGTTAATAACTTATTTGGGGACAAACTAAAAGCTGCATAAGCCATAAGATATTACTGTTGATATGGGGAAGCCACATTGTTCCCATAACAAAAACGGGCCTCTGGAGTGTCCCAAAAAACGCATAAGGTGTAACGAATTTTAACCCATAAAAACACCCATAAAAAATAATATACAAAAATTGTTAAAGTAAAAACAGGAGCTCGGGAGGTGTCACACACCATCCAACGCAATAATCTTATAATATAAAAATATGCAATAAAATAAAAGAAATACTAAAAATAAACACAAAACGCACCAGAAAGCCACATCATTTTGTACAATAAATCAGCATACATCTAGGTCTGTGGTATACCTTAAATGGTGTTGCTTATCAATAATACAATCTAGTAGGTATAGAGAACAAAAAACAGAATAAGTATGGGAAAAAAACTGAGCAGAAAAAGGAAGGGGGGGGGGGGGGGAAGATGTCTAAAAATCGCTTATAAAGCAGTTAATGTCGAACTCTATATTGAGTCCCTTAGGGGCCATGGTGTCCAAAGAGAATATCCATTTGGACTCCAGTTTACTGAGGATCCTCACTTTGTGCCCTCCTCGCCAAGGTTTAGTATAGGGTTCAATACCCCAAAATTTCAGATGTCTAGGATCTCTGTTATGATGTTTATCGAAGTGTCTAGAAACATTATGTTTGTCGAAGCCCTTTATAATGTTTTGAACGTGCTCTTTAATACGGATTCTTAGTAATCTTTTGGTGCGGCCTACGTATTGGAGGCCGCAACTGCACTCCAAAACGTATACAGCCCCCTCAGTGTTACATCCAATAAATTCACCAATGTCGAACGTGGCACCATTACTATTGGACTGGAATGAAAACACCTTTTCATTCGGATGTTTAGTACGAGTACAAGCATAGCAGCGTTTACAAGGATAGAATCCTTTACCTGTAAAAAAAGAGAAGTGTCTTTTGGGGGGATCAATCACGCTTTTAACCAAACGATCTTTCAAAGTAGAGGCTCTTTTATAGATAAATCTAGGTTTCTCAGGTAATAGTTCTCCTAAGCCTTTATCTGATTTGAGGATATGCCAGTGACGGGATATGATGTTCTCGATTTTTTTGTGTTGAAAATTATAGTCTAAGACTAGAGGCACTTGGTCTGATAGACAGGTGGGGGTTTTATCCTCAAGCAAATCCTGTCTAGGCAACTGTCCTACTTCCATTATTTGTTTATTTATAAAATCCTGGTCGTATCCTTTATCTATAAACCTCATTCCCATAAATTTGGCCTGCGTTTGGAAGTCTTCCTCTAAGGTACAATTACGCCGTAAACGCATCATCTGGCCTTTGGGAATGTTAAATAGCCAGTTCCTATGGTGGCAACTGCTTACAGGCAGATAACTGTTGCGATCAACATTCTTAAAGAAGGTTTTGGTGATGTATTGATGGTTGATGCGTGAGATCTCTAAATCTAAGAATGCGATGGACCGTTCTTCAATTTGCCAGGATAAAACAATGTTGTTGGTATTATTGTTCAGTTTAAGAAAAAAAGTGGTTAAAAGGTCCTTATCGCCCTCCCATAAGATAAAGATATCGTCAATGTATCTTTTATACATAAGAAGCTCTTTTGGGGGTTCTAAAAACACTGTTTCTTCTTCCCATTGGGACATAAACAGTCCTGCTACACTTGGGGCGAATTTCGCTCCCATTGCAACTCCTGTTTTTTGATGATAGAATTGTTTAGAATACCAGAAA
The DNA here is from genome assembly GCA_037952925.1 of Lithobates clamitans. NCBI lineage: Eukaryota > Metazoa > Chordata > Amphibia > Anura > Ranidae > Lithobates > Lithobates clamitans. The sequence continues at coordinate 4,671 of JBBGZY010002808.1, read as the reverse complement.
TGGCTATGTTTCAAACAAAAATCTAAGCATTTAACCAGAAATTTTCTTTGGTACCTAGGAAGTTTAGTGAATTTTCTCAAACCCCACTTCGCGGCTTCACAAGCCGCGAAGTGGGGTATGATGGTATATAACGATGACACATCTGCCGTGGCCATCCAGATGGTGCCTATATCATTTCTCCCATTCAGTATCTGAAGCATTTGCTTAGTATCTCTCAGGTAGGCTTTTGTACTCTGTACTGCAGGCTGGAGATATCTGTCAATGTACTCTCCCACTCTTGCAGTAATGGATTCTATACCATTAACGATTGGTCTAAAGGGAGGATCAAATTTGTCCTTATGAATTTTCGGCAAGGCATAAATAACTGGTGTTCTACATGCTTCAGGGACCAGATATCTAGCTTCCTTTTTATTCAAAATATTTTTCTCAAGACCTAGTTGAACAAGTTGTTCTAGTTCTTTCTTCCATTTAAACGTAGGATTGTTGGGAAGTGTGGCATATGTATTCTGATCCTTTAAAAGCTTAAGCATGCCATTATGGTATTGTTCGGTGGTTAAAATTACAATCCCACCACCTTTATCTGAAGGCCTGATGACAAGATCTTTTCTTTTTGTAAGCTTATGAATGCCGGTCCGTATCGCTCTAGGTTCTTCTTTCTTTTTGTATGTGAGATTCTTGATTTCTTCCGTGACCAGGTCTTTGAAGACCTCTATGTGGGTGTTGTTCTTGGGTTTGGGATTATAGATAGATTTATTCCTTAGGTTACTGTGTACTACTGGGTCTTTCTGAATGGTGATGGTGTTAATAGGTTTCTCCAGCAAATATTTTTTAATGTTTAATTTTCTCACATATTTTTGGATGCTGATATAAGTTTCGAATTTGTTCAGATTCTTAACAGGCGCGTATTTTAGTCCCTTATCTAGTACCGTCAATTCTTCCAGGGTCAGGGGTGCGTCTGTAAGATTGAAAATGCCTTCTCCTATGTTGCCCTTCTCCTTTTGTTTTCTCTTTCCTCCTCTACATCCTCTTTTTCTGTAGGGCTTTTTTTCTTCTTTGTTTCCTCTAATCTTCTCGGGGGTTGGTGTTCCATTCCTCTCTCTAAAAAAGATCTGTTGTGGCCATGTTCATATTGATGGTCATAGTGGTGTCTTGCCTCTCTCTCGGGGTCTGGAAGATCCCTCAGAGGGGCATAGTAGTTGGAGGTGGGAATGGGACTACGTTCCCTAGGTCTATAAGGTACATAGGGTCCTCTCTCTTCACGATAGTCGTAATGATGGTTAGGGCCCGGACTTCTATCACGGGGCCTATAATAGTCATATTGCCCATAATGGTAATCTCTTGTTTCATAGTATGCTTGGGGATACAGTGAGGGTCTCTCTTGTCTATACTGGTCTTGTGGTGGTCTTCTTGCATCTCTAGGTGCATTTTGAGGTCTTGTCCAGTAAGGTCTTCTATTGTTATTTCTCCTGTTTTGAGGTTTCTTCCAACCCTGTTGCGGGGTACGTGGTGGATGGAAGGGTTGTCTCCGGGTGTTATGCGGAGTGTTGTTACTCGGATATCTATGTCTATTTTCAGAGTGTCTCGAAGGATCTTTTCTAGGAGTATAGTTACTCGACTGTTTCTGGGGGGTGTCTCCTCTAGAGGATCTAGGAATAGGTGACAAATCAACTTGACCCGGATTTATTTTGACCATTTTATCAGGGGTGGATGATGAAGAAATGGGTTCCATCTGTCCAATGTTATTCTGCCATTTAAAGACTAGAGATGCACCTAGAGATGCAAGAAGACCACCACAAGACCAGTATAGACAAGTATAGACAAGAGAGAGACAAGAGAGACCCTCACTGTATCCCCAAGCATACTATGAAACAAGAGATTACCATTATGGGCAATATGACTATTATAGGCCCCGTGATAGAAGTCCGGGCCCTAACCATCATTACGACTATCGTGAAGAGAGAGGACCCTATGTACCTTATAGACCTAGGGAACGTAGTCCCATTCCCACCTCCAACTACTATGCCCCTCTGAGGGATCTTCCAGACCCCGAGAGAGAGGCAAGACACCACTATGACCATCAATATGAACATGGCCACAACAGATCTTTTTTAGAGAGAGGAATGGAACACCAACCCCCGAGAAGATTAGAGGAAACAAAGAAGAAAAAAAGCCCTACAGAAAAAGAGGATGTAGAGGAGGAAAGAGAAAACAAAAGGAGAAGGGCAACATAGGAGAAGGCATTTTCAATCTTACAGACGCACCCCTGACCCTGGAAGAATTGACGGTACTAGATAAGGGACTAAAATACGCGCCTGTTAAGAATCTGAACAAATTCGAAACTTATATCAGCATCCAAAAATATGTGAGAAAATTAAACATTAAAAAATATTTGCTGGAGAAACCTATTAACACCATCACCATTCAGAAAGACCCAGTAGTACACAGTAACCTAAGGAATAAATCTATCTATAATCCCAAACCCAAGAACAACACCCACATAGAGGTCTTCAAAGACCTGGTCACGGAAGAAATCAAGAATCTCACATACAAAAAGAAAGAAGAACCTAGAGCGATACGGACCGGCATTCATAAGCTTACAAAAAGAAAAGATCTTGTCATCAGGCCTTCAGATAAAGGTGGTGGGATTGTAATTTTAACCACCGAACAATACCATAATGGCATGCTTAAGCTTTTAAAGGATCAGAATACATATGCCACACTTCCCAACAATCCTACGTTTAAATGGAAGAAAGAACTAGAACAACTTGTTCAACTAGGTCTTGAGAAAAATATTTTGAATAAAAAGGAAGCTAGATATCTGGTCCCTGAAGCATGTAGAACACCAGTTATTTATGCCTTGCCGAAAATTCATAAGGACAAATTTGATCCTCCCTTTAGACCAATCGTTAATGGTATAGAATCCATTACTGCAAGAGTGGGAGAGTACATTGACAGATATCTCCAGCCTGCAGTACAGAGTACAAAAGCCTACCTGAGAGATACTAAGCAAATGCTTCAGATACTGAATGGGAGAAATGATATAGGCACCATCTGGATGGCCACGGCAGATGTGTCATCGTTATATACCATCATACCCCACTTCGCGGCTTGTGAAGCCGCGAAGTGGGGTTTGAGAAAATTCACTAAACTTCCTAGGTACCAAAGAAAATTTCTGGTTAAATGCTTAGATTTTTGTTTGAAACATAGCCATTTCTGGTATTCTAAACAATTCTATCATCAAAAAACAGGAGTTGCAATGGGAGCGAAATTCGCCCCAAGTGTAGCAGGACTGTTTATGTCCCAATGGGAAGAAGAAACAGTGTTTTTAGAACCCCAAAAGAGCTTCTTATGTATAAAAGATACATTGACGATATCTTTATCTTATGGGAGGGCGATAAGGACCTTTTAACCACTTTTTTTCTTAAACTGAACAATAATACCAACAACATTGTTTTATCCTGGCAAATTGAAGAACGGTCCATCGCATTCTTAGATTTAGAGATCTCACGCATCAACCATCAATACATCACCAAAACCTTCTTTAAGAATGTTGATCGCAACAGTTATCTGCCTGTAAGCAGTTGCCACCATAGGAACTGGCTATTTAACATTCCCAAAGGCCAGATGATGCGTTTACGGCGTAATTGTACCTTAGAGGAAGACTTCCAAACGCAGGCCAAATTTATGGGAATGAGGTTTATAGATAAAGGATACGACCAGGATTTTATAAATAAACAAATAATGGAAGTAGGACAGTTGCCTAGACAGGATTTGCTTGAGGATAAAACCCCCACCTGTCTATCAGACCAAGTGCCTCTAGTCTTAGACTATAATTTTCAACACAAAAAAATCGAGAACATCATATCCCGTCACTGGCATATCCTCAAATCAGATAAAGGCTTAGGAGAACTATTACCTGAGAAACCTAGATTTATCTATAAAAGAGCCTCTACTTTGAAAGATCGTTTGGTTAAAAGCGTGATTGATCCCCCCAAAAGACACTTCTCTTTTTTTACAGGTAAAGGATTCTATCCTTGTAAACGCTGCTATGCTTGTACTCGTACTAAACATCCGAATGAAAAGGTGTTTTCATTCCAGTCCAATAGTAATGGTGCCACGTTCGACATTGGTGAATTTATTGGATGTAACACTGAGGGGGCTGTATACGTTTTGGAGTGCAGTTGCGGCCTCCAATACGTAGGCCGCACCAAAAGATTACTAAGAATCCGTATTAAAGAGCACGTTCAAAACATTATAAAGGGCTTCGACAAACATAATGTTTCTAGGCACTTCGATAAACATCATAACAGAGATCCTAGACATCTGAAATTTTGGGGTATTGAACCCTATACTAAACCTTGGCGAGGAGGGCACAAAGTGAGGATCCTCAGCAAACTGGAGTCCAAATGGATATTCTCTTTGGACACCATGGCCCCTAAGGGACTCAATATAGAGTTCGACATTAACTGCTTTATAAGCGATTTTTAGCATCTTCCCCCCCCCCCCCCCCTTCCTTTTTCTGCTCAGTTTTTTTCCCATACTTATTCTGTTTTTTGTTCTCTATACCTACTAGATTGTATTATTGATAAGCAACACCATTTAAGGTATACCACAGACCTAGATGTATGCTGATTTATTGTACAAAATGATGTGGCTTTCTGGTGCGTTTTG